>BGPR01003462.1:6127-29577 GCA_013235015.1 Araneus ventricosus
CTGTTGTACTTCGTTTCAGTTACGTATTGCTCTTTCTGGCTGTCCCCGCTTTTTTTTTTACTTATTTATGTTTTACCTGTATTTAAAACTGCCTTTACATCAATAACATTTATACACTCTAGTTGGTTACATTTTGCTTCCATGTAAATATAGTATAATAATTTTATAAATTTAATTGTAACACATTTATATTCTTTCTTTTCAAATTTATTTTAAGCTTTTAATCCATGTGCAGTTCTGATTATCTTTATTGGGTACATATTACAATAAGTTTTTATTCTGTAATTTATCATCAGTTCGATTCTATTTCATTAAGCATTTTTCATCTTGGTTGTTATTGTAGGAAGTGTAATACTTGGTTGTACGTACTACAGTGAATTTATGTAAAAATGTATTTTTATGTTGTAATAAAAGTATAAAAATACTGTGCTGCTGTTATTTGTTACTTGAGTTATTATCTATAAATTAGTATCTTATGTGCAGTATTATTTGTAATAATAAATGGAATAAAAAAAACTTATATTCATTTATAAAAGCATAAGTTATTGATTAGAGCAATTAATTTCTTATGATTTGTTAGAGAATAAAGATTTGAAGTAATATTTTGGCAGTTTCTCTTGTTTAGATCTTTGCAAAAGTATATATTATTAGGTACGTATAATTATACTATTTTTATATTTATGTTCCAACATGTTATTATGTTACTCATGCAAAGAGCACTAATTAGTTATTGAAGTTTTGAGCAAAGATCATAATAACCTTTACTGTTAATATAATTTAACTTGTGTTGCAAAGAGTAGTTTTAATGTTTCTTAGAATTCTTATGCAGTTTTAGAAACAAAGTATTTTGTTAAAATTTCCAATATTCTTTTACATACAAGAAATGTAATATACCATTTTAATAGATTTTTTAGGATATTCATTCCATTTTTTAAAAATTAAATTTCATATTTTTTCTTCATTTTAAATAACTGGTAAAAGTGTTTTTAATAATGTATATTGTACACATACAGTGATTCTGAGTAGGGAGAAAGCCAGGAAACTAATATAATTAGTAGCCTTAAATCGGGGAAATGTTGTAAGTTTAGTCAGGGAAAGTTTTTTCACAGTTTCTGTAGCCACCCTCCTGTATTATATTTTTTAAGCTGACTCAGTCTGTCAAGACTTTACTACTCGGTGCAAACTCAAAAGCCTTATAATTAATATTTTCTAAAAATTATAATTCGTAAAAGAATTAGTAAAATTCATGCAAATAACGTGTGTTGTGTGCTTCAGATGTTGTTAAAGGATAAATGGAAAATAAAATTGCAATATTAGAGAATATGGTGGAAAATATGTATTTAGAGAAATGCAGATTTAGAGAATACAGTTAAATCTTCAAAAAAAAAAAAACAGATATTGGTCAAGTTTAATGATTTTGTGAAAATTGCTAAATAACTGCAAATTGAAGACAAAATGCAAATTCTTAAAAAAATTCTACAGGATAATTAAAGAAAAAATAAAGTTTTTTTTTGCATATTTTATTAAATTAAATTGAAGAAAAAATGCAGTTTTTTTCTGTATTCAAAAAATCTGTAGAATATTTAGAGGAAAATATAATAAGAAATTTTTTTGCAGATTACATTGAAGAAAAAATGCCGATTTTTTGCTGTCTTGCAAAAAATCTGCAGAATATATAGAGAAAAATTTTATGCCGATTAAATTGAAGAAAAAATACAGATTTCTTCTGTCTTCAAAAAATCTGAAGAATATTTAAAAGAAAAATATAAGAAGAAAATTTTCTGCAGATTTTTTTGTCTTCAAAAAATCTGCAGAAATCTTTTAAGAAAATTTAAAAAAAAAATTTCTGCAGTTTTTTTTAGCTGGGTTATTAAAAAATTTATTATAAACCGTGCTATATAGTTTACAATTGTTTCCATTATAGAAATCTGTTGTACTGTGCAGAATAATGCTGGTATTAAAAGAAGCACTCCCCAAATTGTTTCTTACTAGTTTTTAAAATAGCAGAAGTGATGAAACTAAGGTAAAAGACCGTTTTTGTTTAGTAAAAATCTTTACAAGGATAAAATAATAAGCAGCATTTTATTACCTCAAGGGGGATATTTATTCATAATGCTCTTTATAAGGTACAAAGTCACTGGTCTCGTTATTGCTTTAAAAAATGTTTTCTTTTAAACGTTTAGAAAAGGTTAATAATTAATATTAATAGCATTTTTAAAAAAGCGATCAGTTTACAAACTGATCCAAAAGGAGCGAAATTAATAAAACCATTTCCAGAAAAAGAGCGTTTTTCTTTTAAACGCTCTGAATGAAGTTACAAATTAATCAAAAAGGATCGAAATGAGTAATGAAAACATTTCCAAAAAAGAGCGTTCTTTCATAAACGCTCCCTTTCACATTAAAAATTAATCAACAAAGAGCGAAATCATTGCTTAAAATATTGCTCAAAAAGGAGCATTTCTTTTAACACGCTCCTTTTAATATTAAAAACTGATGGAAAAGGAGCGAAATCGTTCAATACAAAAAGGAGCGAAATTCGCTCCGAATATTTCGCTCCGCGGAAGGATTGTAAACCGCTCCGAAAGGACGATGCACTTTCAAGTACGGAAAGGAGCGAAAATTCGCTCCATCGGAGCGAATTTCGATCGTTTGGTTTAAGCGTGTTGCAAATCTTGAAGTGATGTCAGATGACGAGCACAAAACCCGAACCGGCATCCAAACTTCCACACCACACTACCGGAAGGGCGTTTAACCCGTCGGATTTGTCAGTGATGGGGAAATCTTTTAAAATATTCTTTGAATTAATACTATTATTGTTACCTATTTTATGTGCCAAGATGCATTTTTTATCAGCGAAATAGAAAATCGCTGCGAGTAATTTAAAATCGAAAAACGTACTTTAAAATAACATTTAGTGGTCTTAAAAATGTCTATGAGGTAATATTTACCATTATTAATGTTCTTTTGTATCATGACATGCATGATGGGTAGGTTTATTGTTAGCGAGGGAAGACAAGAATAGGTAACCCCACAAGGCCATTTTATCTTCTAATGACTTGAAATTGAGAAGAAGCACTTTCCTATTTCTTCCTAAAATTCCGTCTCAAGGATCATGGATTTCCTTTAGTCGTAATCTAAAGGGTAGTAGTTGCTATTTTCCTTCTTGACGTAGACTTACGTCTCTCCATAGTGGTCTAATTGTGTATCGGGAAAGGAAAAAATTATGACGCCTTTAGTTTCATTTAAAAGATAAAGGTTGACACTGAAGATTACAAAAAGAATTTTAGAATTTGGAATTACGGTTTAGTCACAGTCGAGCTTCAAAGTTGGTGAAAATCACTAAAGATTTTGATGACGTCACAGCGACCGATGCGCTCTCGCGCGCAGACTAAGACAATTAATTCATTCATCGATCTGAGGTTCACGCGACATATTACTCAAGAATTGTTGAATTACGTCGAATTTCGTGCAGAAGTTAAACGCTTATAGCTCCGCAACTAAATAACATAGAGAGTTGGTTTTAGTTTCACTTAACAGAGAAAGGTAGACATTGAAGATTTCAAAAATAATTTTAGATTTTGTAATTACGGTTTAGTCACAATCGAGTTTCAAAGTTGGTGAAAATCACAAAGAATTTAACATAGAGCCACATAATCACACTAGACTAATAGTCACTATATACTATAGAATTAATAGTCACTATAGACTATAGAATTAATAGTCACATAGAACAACTTTAGTCACAAAATATCACAGTTGAGTGAAGTAAGTAAGTCTACGCCCCTCAATCCCAGCGCCCGTTTCGCAGAGACAGCCTCCCGTCCAAATTTTTTGTTTTGTGTTTACTTTCCCGTGTACAAGGTTTGGCTATACTGCGCCACGCAAATGTTTAAAAGCAGAAAAGTGTGGTAAATTTTAAAACCTGTAAAAATCAAGAATTTCTCAGATATTTGTCTATTTTTGTTGCGTCAACTCGATAACTGAAGAACGTTGCAGACTAGAAAGGTGAATTTTCGTGCATGATCTTTGCACTGAATTATAGGTCTGTGTCTAATTTTGATCTTTGCACAAAATTATAGGTCTGTGTCTAATTTTGAAACACATCCTTCAAACGGTAGACATGTGTGTTTTTTATTTGCCCATGTGTATGCGAACACTTTGACTCAAAAGCACAATAAGCTAGATAAATGAAATTTGGTATGTGGTCTGGACATGGAAAATGTGGAACTGTATCCCATTTTAGATTCATTCGGTCAAAGGGTAGAAATCTAAAATACATGCTCGATTTTTGTCATTATATTACGAAACTAAACGCAAACTGCGCCGCCATATTATTTGAGTATACGAGAAAGTCGAGGGAAGAACACTCTCGCTGGTTTCTTCTGTTATTTTCAAGTCCCTTCATGTTCCCTAAATACAGAATATCTCATTAAGGCGCGTATACACTTGTGAGTCGAACAGTACGAAGAAATTATTTTCACAGCGAACCAGCCACGAACTATGGCAAAGGAGCAAACGCACCTCGAACCATCAATCATCGCTTCTCAGTCGTCCATGGAAGGGTAGGTTCTTTGGAAGAGCTTTGCGCTTTGGTTTGCAGATTTACATTGGACTTAACGGATTTCGCGAACTTCGACCGAAACCCAATTTGAACTGTGCATCTTTTCGTGTTCGCCAAAAAATCGACAGGATTTGATTCGCGAACCCAAAACCCCTGCAAACCACCTCCCCGCGAGCTTTCGGCTTGCAAGTGTATTCTTGTCTATAAACAACGCAAGAAATCCAGCATCTTGTTGATCAGGTAGCAGCAAAAATTCAATATGCGGACACCCCCTCCAGATTTTAAAATTCTTCTCTCGAGCGCTCCGTTTCAAACAGGTGTAGGGTTACAGCCTTAAAAAGTTTATGAAAGATTAAGCGGGGGAGGGTGGGGAGGCGGACACCGTTTTGATTTACTGACTCTGCGTTTAAACACCGTCCACCCCGCTGGGGCTACTGAAAGACGAAGGAATGACTAACGATATGAAAAATAAAGAAGCGAGTTCCACTAAACTCGTGTCCGTTCAACAGCCGTCGGATATTGGATCTTTGACCTTCCACCAGAATAGGCTCGGAATCGTGGATTTTTATCCCAAATTAAGGTTGATTTATAAGGAGGCGGGTATCTGATGGGGCTGGCGTCGATATCAAAAGCGTCGCGTGGTTCAAGATTGGATCTTTTTTTGTGTGTGTATGATAAAGTTGATAAAGATCACTTGGCGCTTGCTTGTCAAGAGGCTGCTAAATGCCCGTGAAGACGTTCCTCTGTTGTTAAGTATCAACCGAGCGCTACTCCTACAAGAAAATTTTAAGTACGAAAGTATGTGGAGGCGTAGCTTTCACTTCCTTATTCTGTGTTTTTATAGTCAGAAAGGCTTAAATAAGATTATTCAGATTTTACAAATAAAAGGGAAGTTATAAAAAATTGCTTGAGGAGCATGCTTTAGTAAGGAATTTTAGAGAGAATACCTTCATTTACTTTAAATTCCTTAACCTTATTTACTTCAATTGCTGATTACTTATTTTAACGGGAAGTTAGCGTGGGATTGTGGTAGTGGGAGGGCTTTTTTTTTCTATTCTGGGCATGGGGTAAGTTTATTTTTAGGATGGCTACTATTAACAGCCAAATGGCTACTATTTTTAAATCAATCTTATTAGCGTTTTTATGTTCGTGTTTGGTTTTCCTCTTTCTTTTAAAATAATGCTTTTTAGATGTTCATATTTCATTAGTCTTTTGTTGGGAAATTTCGGACTAAGAGAAGCTATATTTAGCGTAATACAAGCTTCTTATAGAAAATATTTCCCAATTATTTTGAATCCATTTCGAATAAAGTCCTTATCCCTTGAAAAAATGGACTAGAATTGATTCCTTGTTGTTGTTTTTTCAATTCCCTTTGAGTTTATCTTTGTTTCTTGGCTTACTTTGAATGATATTAATTACATTTATTTTAATATATTTAGTACAAAATGCAGTATAAAGTCAGCTCACGTGACGTGATTTTTTTTCACATAGGTAACGAGGTGTTACGCCGTTCTAAATTTGCTATAGCGAGAAAATTCCGTACGCAATGGCTACCGATCAGCAGAAGCCGTTGCGTGTTTTCTGGTTTCTTTTTTTAGTTTTTCTTGAATATCACGAAAATTCTTCAGTTTTCACACTACATGTGAATTAACAAATTAAAGAAAGTAAAATTCCCTACAAATACACGCTTTTATTTTTCTTCCAGTTTTAATATTTTCTCAGATAATGGTTCTAAACAAATTTTTGATTTCCAGTAATTTTCGACCCCCTAGATCACCGAAATGGCATGTTACCGCCCTGAAAAAACTTTTTGAGATGAGTTCTCATTAAAAAAAAAAGGTAGTTCCAACATTTTTAGTTTTTTTAAAATTAATTTTTTAAATGAGTCACGTCATTTGTGTACACCCTGTACTTTAAAATTAATACCTTTAAATGAATTTGCATTAGTAGCCTTAAATCTGTAATAATCAAAGTTGTTTAGTAAAATTTCGATTAAACCTTTTTACATTTAAGCATCGTTTTACGTCAGTTCCTTCAAAGACGTATAAACGGTGCTTTACTGTATATGTAAAGAAAATAATCTATCAGTAGTCAGTAAGATTTTAAAAAGCTTTGTTTTTCCAAAGAGAGAGAGAGAAAAAAAACTTAAATTTTTCTGAACAGAGAACGCCGCCATCTTTCTGATTCAGCTTTTACAGTCATAAAAAGTCGGCGAAGGAAACTTATTTAAATCTGATAAAATGCAAACATTACTAAAAATGAATCTCCAGTTTTATGATTCACTTTATTTTGGATTCAAGTATGAGAAGAAAAATTTTAAATCTGATAAAGTGCAAACATTACTAAAAATGAATCTCCAGTTTTATGATTCACTTTATTTTGGATTCAAGTATGAGAAGGAGACTTCAGTACAGTTTAAAGATATCTTCATAAAAAATAAAACCCTGAAATTTAAAGATGGGAGTTAGAAAGGGTGCATTAAAATATATCCATTAAGAGCGCCTGTTATCTTTTAATTTAAATGGGCATTGTTATGCAATTGAAAGTTATGAGAAATAAACCCCAAAAAATCATGTCAAGGGTCAAATTTCTTTGCCGTTGGCGTGGTGCGGAAGTTTAGAGATGGGGTACCGACTCAGGTGTCCTCGTATTCTGACCATGGTTCAAAAACACGAGATATACCCCAGAATAACTCTCAAACTGGAAATTATTGGAATAAAACTAAACAACAAAAACATTATTTTGAGATATAACTGTTTTCGCAAATCGTTACAGAAAAAATTATAATGTTATATTGTATCAAAAATTGGTTACTGCATTGCAAGTAGTTTGTTGCGCGACTAATTGCATTTGGTTTGATTTAGAATGATAAATAATGCATATTTCCGTATTATTCAAGGTATCTCAGATCAGAGTAATTCTGAAGTAGAGTCACCCACTCGCGACCACATTTTGGACTTGTATTGTAGACTACGATTTGTATTGTAGATCACAATCCCATTTTCACCAGGAAACCTCTGCCATAATCTCCAAATTGAAAAATAATTAAGTGAATTATTTATATTCCAATAGATGATTATTTCTGCTCAACTGAAATTAGTTCTTTTGTCGAAATTGTTTACGTCAAGTTGATTTTCTTTATATTGTTTTGCAAATAATGAAGAATTTCAAACATGTAGGATTGTGAAATTTCCATTACATAATATTATTCTATGCGATCCCGCCTCCAGTTAAAAATGCATTATCCAAAGCTTTTATTGACGAGACATAGACAAGAGAAACCTTTAATCTGCAATTTAAACAGGTCTTTCAAAGTAAAAGTTAAGAGTTTTAATGGAATGGGTTGTATCGTAATCACAGATTTTTATGAGCTTTGTCTTCATCATAAATATTTACGTTTCATCATAACCGTTTATATACAAAAAAAGGCTTATAATAATTTTATTGACATTTTATTATTATTTTTATTTCAAAAAAAATGAGCAATGAATTAAATAAATCAAGAAAAGGTGAAAGTTGCATTATTCAGCTAAACCATTAGCAACATCTAGAACCATTTGCTACCAAAATTATGGCTAAAAGCTTTTGTTTTTATTTTTTATTAAACAACCTTCATGTTAGTTAAGATGGCGTTTGTAATAAAGTTTATTAAGGCTTTAATACTCAAAAAATGTTTTTCAAAAAGAAAAAAAATTGAAATAAATCTTTAGAAAAAGGAGTTTTTTTTTACAAATTTCTGATATAAATGTAAGATGGAAAATATAATAAGAAATAATTCAATAATTGATAAAAATCACAGAAATTTCATTCCATGAAACTTCATAAACATCTTACAGAATTTTTAGATGTTTCGTTATCTTCGAATTCAGGTTTATTAACCTTTCTAGGGTATCATTATCTTGAAACCTTTGTTTTGTAGAAACAATTTTTAACTGGTAAGGTTTGATATGTCGTCAAAATTCTATAGATAAAGTTTTACTTGATTCCCATTATATCTCCTTCTCTGTTTTGTTTTATTCGCAGATATTATTCCTTATTTTTTCCCCTCTCATAATTTCTATTTATTCATTAAAATATTAATTGAAAACAAAATCTACTCTTCATTTTGTAGACGACATAGCTGCTGCAAAAAAGAATTTTTATGAATTATATGGCTGCGATAATAAACGAAAGCTATTAATATAAAATTAACAATACTGTCATTTCATTCTAATATTTTCTGTTCTTTTCAATAAAAATATAGATAAGAAATAACTAAACGAAATATAAGAAACATCCGAACGTCAATTAACAATGATTGCATTTCCCATTCGATTAAAACTTGCGTTTTTATTTCTGCTGTGTCGTAATTTTACATTAATTTAAATTTTGTTTGGGTCTATAAATCTTTTAATATGTTTTTTTATTTGACAGCCTGTATTTTCCCTGATATTTCTATTCAATTTCAAGCACTATTTCAAAAGATTGGACATGGGGTATTTAATAATAACTTAAAGTTATAAGATGCTTTTAAAAATAACTTGTAATGTGACAAGAAAGAATCAGCTGTTGATAAAGGTTCAATTATTATTAATTTATTACTTAAAAATCTTCCTAACAGGACTTCTTTTCCTTAAATGCAACTCAAAATGAGATTTGTAATTGTAACTCTATCTGTGTTGTTTGGTTGGCTTAGTTAAATTAATACTGCAAAAGCATTTTTTAAATGAGCGTACATAAATCCTTTAATTTGCTGCAACTATCCAATTCTGTTTCACTGAAGTGTTGCAGCAATTATGAAAATTTTTATACCGTTATTTATTCCTTAAGCAGACCCTACATGGTATTTTGTATAAGAGAAAAATTCCGTTTCATGAAAGCTTTTTAATAAATTAATTTTCGAACAAAAATATTTTTAATACATTTTTCTTTAATAAATAATTCACTTTCGTATTAAAGTCTGTGAAAGAATGATTTCAATAATTTTGCTAGATGCAAATTTTTAATTAAAACTAAAGTTAAGTTAAATGAAGTATATGAGAAACTGTTAAGTGAAAAATTATATAATAACTGAGGACGACATCATTAATTTTGATACCAACTATACTGGTCATAGTATGCAAGGATCAATTAAAACAGATCATTTTATCAGAATAGACCATAATATTCCAAGATGCATTCCATCATCATGGAATTTTTTCTAGAAACAATTATAGAAGAACGCACTCAAAAGTTATAGTGAAACAATAATGAAAAAATAGCACAATGATATTCTTTAAGATTTTCTTTTAATATGGCCATCTCAAAATCTGATATAAAATGAGTTTTCGAAAAATAAGTTGGAAATAGTATTTGTCTTTACTAAAAGTATCATCAGCTAAGTATTTCATTAAATATAATATAAATGACATAACGAGGGAAAACCAAGAAGAGAATTACGTATTTCTTGTGCAAATCTTGGAAATTTTGCTGAAAAGAATAGTAATCAAGTTTTGGAATAACTGTAACAAAGTTGTTACATTCCTTAAAAACGGGAATAAAAATTTATTTTAGTTTCTAAATGAAAGATTTAAATTACTTCTGTTCATTAAAAATAGGATTACTCTTAACATTAGAACGGTTTCAGCACTTAAAAGTAATGATGGAGAAGTAATGAATTTTTAGTATCTAAAAGTAATGAATGAAAAGGAATGAATTCATGTGCTTAAAAGTAATGAAATTTTATTCCTTCGAAAAGAAGATGAAAATTTAATAGACCTCTTTTATATTTTAAAAGTATATAATTAATATTCCAATTATGTGCAAACATTTTAAATGCTTAGAAAATGAAATAATATATTCGTGAGATATCAATTATTTTTGATTTAAATCTAAATCATTTTTAAGAATATATTAATTGCCTTTAAATCTGTAGTCTTTATAAATATTAATATGTATTCATTACCCACTTCTTGGGTTTAAAGTATTTGTATTTTTTAAAAACTTTTTTACTTTTTCTTTTTAAAAATTTCCTTATTTTTTTTAGCTAAAATGTAATTAGCAAACCTAATGCAAAAGTATATCTGTTCCTAGGAATTGAAATTCAATTTGTTTTTCTCTCAAATCAAAGACTCATTTTACTTTTGACGTAAAAGATTTCAAAATTTCTCTGAAAATGTGGTATTTAAAATCATAAAAAATTTGAATACTCACTTCTTCTGCCCCAAGGGTTTCTATTTTTTCCACGAGCAGCTTCTGAGAAGTTTTTCTGGCACACTAAAATCACAAAAAGAGCCAAAATGATGTGTCCAAGAGACGTATCCATATCTGCGTCACACAAATCCAAAAGCAATATTTAAAAATCACAAATTTTAAGTAATATCTAAAATAATAAAATGCCCAAATACGACAAAAGTTCTTCAACCGAATAATGGCAAAATTCTTTTTTGCATAAAAAGTCGGTGAAAGTAAAATATTTGTCCCTGGAGAGGGAAGGTGGTTTCAGGTGAAGAAAAATAGTTTTAATATTCCCGCAGTTGAAAAGGTACTTGAGTTTGAGTGACAGTTATCACTTGATCGGAGGTTGCTGGGTTTGGACGCCACTTTCGCCAAGAAAAGATGCGCTGCTCGCCAAAGTGGATTAAGAAAGGATACAGTATCAGCTGGGAGGAAATTTTTTTAAGGGTATGTTGTAAGATGTTCTTCTTAAGGTGCACTTAAGCTTGACGAGATTTTTTATGTAATTCAATAACGGGAAATATCCGTAACTTTATCGAGTAATCAAATCAATTGTACAAGATTTAAAATCTTGTGAACAATAATAAAGTAGAGTCTCCCTATAACGAAGTCTCCCTACAGCGAATTTCTCCCTATAACGAAATTTTTAATCGAAATGTTAAATAACATTCAAAATATTCTCCATATAACAAAGTGGTTGTCTCAATATAACGAATTTTTTCAGACCTTTATCTTTTCGATTTTTGTCATTTTTGAAAAAAGTTGCTAACTTCTGTGCAAACAAATCGCTCACACGTGCCTGTTTCTGGAACCATTCGCATTGTTCATTCCAGCGATAACACATAATAATAGAATGCTACCTGAAGGGTAATGCAGTTGTGGGGACCTGGGTTTCTACAGAGGGACCAACATTTCTACGGGTCAAGATTCCACGAACCGGGGTGGAGTGGGGGTGGAAACAGCAAATGGATGTGACAATACGCATTTTATGTTTATCCATACTAGTGCATATTATTCTCTAAATTGGTGAATTGTCTTCACTTTTGAGCATTTTATTTATGCAATAAAAATTAATATAATTTTAACAAATTTATCATAAATATTACTTCATTTTTAATTGAAAGTCATAATTAAATATTTTTGAACTTATCGCACATACTAAAAGGTTTGTAACATTTACTTAAATAACTGCAAAAATCTCTAATCTCCGTATAACGAAATTTTCTCTATAGCGAATTTTTCAACTGGAACCAAGCGATTTCGTTATAGGGAGATTCCACTGTAATACAATTTTTACTTTCTAGTACACGTGGTATAGAAAATTCTGTAAAAGTAAAAAAAATTTGAACTCAAAAATTTTGAGGAATTTCCACGTTTTAGACTCGATGTTCCCAACCTGTGGTACACGTACCCCTGGGGGTACGCGAAGGGCTAGTTGGAGGTACGCGAAATCAAAGTCGGTAATGGCGGACACAAGAAAACATAAATAATTAAAAAAGTTACAGAATTTTGTTTCCCCGAAGTCGTGCGAAAACTAAAAGTGAAAATTGTGCAACCTAAAGCCTACACTCAAAATAAGAAGAAGAAAAAAAAAAGATAAAGAAAACCTAGGAAATAATTCATATATTGTCTTCACCAGCCCCGATTATGCATGAATCATCAATGTCTTCGCAAAAGCTGTAGCTTCACTAGGCACCACTCTGTTGTATGTTTTATATATTTTTTTTCTTTTAGATTAAGCTTACTAATAATTCTACAAATTCGACTTTTCAGCTTAAATAAGCCCTTAACATCATTGAAAAAATCTTCTTTGCACAGACAGATGGTAAGAGGGGGTATGACAGTAGGGGTACGCCAAAATAAAAGGAGTAATCAAGGAGTACTCGAAGGAAAAAAGGTTGGGAAACCCTGTTTTAGACCTCCCTAAATCTGTAAAATACCATCTATCTGTTTGTCTGTGAATACGACAACTCAAAAACACAACAAATTAGACTGATGAAAGTTGGGATGTGGTCTTCACACCAAAATTTTATATATGTTTCCAGTTTCGGGTGAAATCCGTCTGTCGGAAGTCTGTCCGACTGTCCGTTCGTGTGTATGTGAGCATGATAACTAAAAAAAAAAAGCAACGAACCAGACGCATGATAAAATTTGGCATTGGCATTATATTTTATCACCAGAATCTCAATTTCTTGACTGACCGTTGGTCAGTCTATTTGTGTGTGTGAACACGATAACTTAAAAACGCAAAAAGATAGATGAATGAAATTTGGTATGTGGTCTTAACACCAAACTTGTAGGTCTCTATCGAATTTTGGATTCAGTCGGTCAAACGGAAGATATCCAAGATGCATATTCGTTTCCCTTCAGTATATGACGAAGCTCAACACAAAAAATGACATATTTTGGAAGTTTTCAAGATTGTTGAGGAGGAATGCCGCAATTTGTTTGATTAATGGAAGTATTGAACCTAGTAGGCTCGCTACGATAGCTACTTAGCTGTTTTAAAATTTTATATTTGACAGAAAAACTTAAAAATTATAAATAATATAAACATAAATGTTTAAGAAATATTATCTATCATATATGGAAAAACAAAAAATACATAGGTAGATATAATATTTCTAACTAATTTGCCTTTCCTGAATTCTTTTAAAGTATCTGAAATACCCCAAATTAATTAAAACTATTATTAAAAAAGGTGATTTTTTTTGCAACTGATGTAATTTGATTGCAAATATTAATATCCCAAATGCACGTTTTTGTACACTGCAAATTGAGCAGAACTGTCAAGAAAGCTTTTACTCAACAAAACATCTCATATTTAATTTTCTGAAGTTTTCAATTAGTGCCGTGTTAACAATAGGATCGATTCAATGTTAAAAAAAAAAAAAAACTAACATCTCAGATAAACGGCATGCACAATAACGTTTTAAATACTAATTCTCCAATCTCTTCTAATTGAAATATATTTCATTTACAATAAAACAACAGATGTATAAAAAAACTTAAAAAAAAAAAAAACACTTTTGCCAATAGTTCTCAAAAATACTATAGATGGTGCCACTGAAACCTACCGAGTGCAACCGTAATTTTGCGAATTTTTTTTAAAAAATTGATGATTGAGAACTCTAAAATTATTAAAATATTGCATTGTCATCAATACCCAATAAATATACAAAATTTCAGAACTTTAGTGCATTAAGAAGTGAGTGAAAAATCGATCCCAAAATTCCAACCTTACATACATGCATGAAACATTTCGAACTTAGTAAAAGCGTTTAGTAAAAGGGACCCAACACACATTCTGTACTTATGATTTCAAATTTTAACGTTATTAGAAAAAGAAATGATATTCGCTGCTCTTGTCCGTTTCAATGCAGTTACTTTCATAAAAAAAATGCGTATAAAGCTTTTTTTAAGCGCTTTCCATTTATATTGATTTTATATTGTCGTCAGAGAGAGTGTTTAGCATGCATTTACGTCGAGTATGATTTACAAACGGAAAGAACTTGCTTTCTAAAGAAGCAAATTTTTCTTGTAAAATGTGAAATATTTTTGATTTAAAACACGTACCTGCAATAATGAATAAATTCTGTAACTTTTTTAATTCCTTATGTTATCTTGCTTCAGCCATTAACAACTTTGAATTCGAGTACCCCCAAATGATCCTTCGCGTATCCCTAGGGGTAGGCGTACCACAGATTGGGAAGCACTGATCTAATAGGTTAAATGCTGAACTTATTCGTTTGAGAAAAAAATACAAAATTTTGGAAATCTTTTGATAAAAATAACAAACCGTAATCTTCTCTAAAGCAATCAAACGGAAATTTACTTAAAGTCTTTAAAGAACAAACAGTGGAATCAGCAAATATTGCCGATAGAGATGGCACCTATATTCCTTAGCATAAATCAAGGCTGTTCACTCTTATTCTTAATTCGTGCGTCAAATTTCACCTCACAAATTTAGAAGTTTGGTCCGACTTTGGAGATGATAAATAAAACTTAAGTCTTCATGATCTTGAGTGCTAAGAAATAAAACTGCAAGAAAAGTATTGGTTTTAAGTTTGCCGTCATTATGAAGGTGTCACCTGCTAACGTTAAAACTAAGAACACGAACAATATTTCAGTTTTTAAGGGTGAAGCGCTTGAAAAATGAGTAAACTAGTGACTAACACGACAATTATGCGAAACCGCAAAATGACGTAACTAAATTCTGTTTCACTTTCGTTTCACATTTCCCATCAGAAAGGTTTTCCTAAAATTAATTTTTTTTCCCTAAAAATTGATCTTTTTAGTAATAAAACATTCTATCTGAATCTCTTTTTAAATTTCGCGGAGAACGGGTTTTAATTATTCTTCAGTGTTAGATCTCTTAATTCCACCATATACTGTAAAACATCTCTTCTTTTATTTGGGACGGCAATTTTGGTCCATAGGCATAATGTTAAAATAATCCCTAGGAACGCCCACTCAAAGGCAAGGTTGGTCGCCCGTTGAATTCCAGAGAAAAACATTCCACTCGTCTCTCGCTGACTTCCGTGTCTTTATTAAATTACGAGAAAAGGGAATTAAAGAAAGAATAAAAAATTCTTATACTTAAAAAGAACACCTGAAATCAGATCGAAATTAATCATTCTTTTTCCAATATGAAAAAAAAAAGTGAGTTACAGCCTCTACCAGGGTTCATTTGTGCCTTTGGGACTTGACAAAGAAACTGCTCATATGGGTTACGATAATAAATAAATGAAACTTTCAGCTCAACTGACTTTAACAAAAATAGATAATATTATTACCCATTCCTCAACAACTACTGGCGAAACGATAAGGGATTTATTTTTCCAATTTTTAAAAAAAGTGAAAAAGTTACCTTCGGAAAAGCCGAAAGATCCAAGCAAACACAAATGGTATCTTTTTTTTTTTTTTTAAATTCGAATCAAGTATTTTTTCTTTAAATGATTCTTAAAATTCCTTTTATCAGAAATAACGAATAAAGGCTTGTTTAAATGCGCATTTTGTGCTTGCAAACACAAAACCTCCTTAGAGCGCAAGCACTAATAATTTTGTAATATTAATATATTTTATGTTTATTTAATTCTTTTTTTTGAAATTAAGATTGTGGTGATGAATAATTCTACCTCTACTTTAAATTTTTTAAAATTTTCTTATATGTAAAATTTAGCTTGACCCATCTCTAAATACATATCGGAATTCTTAAAAAATCACACTTTTGTAAAGATAGCAGCTAAACAATAACAAAAAATAATAATCAACCAATAAATATTTTTAAATTTCAAAAGCACGGTTTCAGGTCTCGAATTATGCAATAAATATTGACTGAGACGAAAATCAAAAGCGTTGACTGATAGAATACGTAGGATTGAAAAAGAACGCTTTCATTCGCATCTTTAATCGCCAAGAAAGTTTTAAAGATAAAGAAGCAGTGCTGGCAAAACCGGCCGATTGTCTCCATCCGTATCTCGTCCTCTCTTATTGGTTCCACTGTCGGACAAATTCGTGATTGGACCAACGCAACGAACAAGCACGTGGTTGCACAATTAAAAAATTGGAAGAGTACCGCAAGTCACATTTTTCAGCGGGGAGAAAAAGTAAACAAAGAACAAGAAAGAAAGAAAAGAAAAGAAAAAAAACCTAAGCCAGAGCCAAGAAGCTTTTCTTTCTTTTTCTTTTCTCTTTGCGAGCATTCGTATTCTGAAATCGTAAGAAAAGAAATCTCTTGAGTAAGATAAATTCACGTTCTTCATCCAGAGACGTTGAGTTATATCAGAAACAGAATGTTTCTCATATGTAATAATATAATTATCCATAAGTTATCTGAATAGGAGATATATCAGAGACAAGTATGCTGGAAATACGAGGATAAGCCAAATATGGAAAAGAAGGGATGAAGAGTTGAAGAAAAATATTATAAAAATAAAGAATATCTATGAGTGCCGTTTCAGTTCCTTGAAATATACAGAATTCTTTAAATGTTGCAAGAAAATGATTGCAATTTTTTATATTCATAGTACTCTACAAAATTAGAAGAAAAAAAGATTGAAAGCACGCATTTAAGTTTAGTTAGCATTTATTTATGTCGTATAAAATCAGCACATTTCTTTCAACTTATTTTCCACTTTATTTTTAAAACATAAAATACTAATAATAAAATTGAAAATAGGACATGACATCATGACTCTATGCTAAATACAGCACATCATATTAATTTATTAACCTATAGACAAGCTTCATATTGGCAAATAAATGTGATATAGAATTGCATTAAAAAAATATCAAACCAATATCTCGATTACTTCATAAGCTGCTTTTCTGAGGGATTCCATCAGATTTCAGAAAATTACTCAATTTCAGGAAAAGTAAAGAAATTTATAAGTCAAGATCAAAGCAATAAAAACCAATAATAATAAATAGGTTTTAGCTATGTTGCAGATTTAAATTGACCAAAAAAAAAAGAACTCACTAAATAAAACTCATGTGATTTGGTTCATAAAATGAAAACGATAATTAATTACTTTCAGCCTTGTTGCAAATTTAAATTGACAGAAAAAAAAGAACCGATTAAAAAAATCACGTGATTTAGCTCATAAAATGATAAACGATTTAGAATAAAACTTTAAATATCGCAAAAAAGAATGACTGGTGAAAGCAGATTTTTAGAAAACGAGAAAAACGTTATGCAAGAACGAACGACGAAATTCTAATAAAAATGAAATGGAAAATTTACTGTAAATAGCTTTTGTAAGTAATTCTTTTTTGTGAATTAATATAATTAGGTGCTAATGCAGCAGTTTATTTTGCATGTGGAATAAGAATTTGAATTTCGCAAAAGACGAAAATACTGCAACAAACTCTGGTCCCAAAAAAGTAAGCGAACATTCTTACCGAATTATTCTTACTTAACGAAGAATGCAAATTTCGAAGTCGCAACGTAAGAAACTGGAAATGCATTTATGTTAGCTCTATTATTTTGCGAAAATGTTGATGAAGGTGGAATACTTAAATTTCATAGCGCATTCAAATATGTGCAAAATATTTCTGTCATTTTATATTTGTAATTAGAGAGAATACTAAAAGTTAATCAATAGTTTTTCCATTCTAGGAATTAAATTTGAGGCTTAATTAAAATACCAGACGATTCTTCAACATCTGTTACAGAAGTAAATCATCAATAATAAAAAAAGAGCTTTTTAATAGAAAATCCACCAAACATACTTTAAAGAATGCATATTATAAAGGTAATCTTATTTTTGAACAGCCAATATATGGTTTCAAGATTGTATGATCAAATAGGTAATTCATTTAAATTTGTGCTATCGTTAAAGTATGAAATCCGTTATTTCATAAAATACCTTGACTGACTTGATCAACTACTTCATGAGCTAACTAAGTATTCTATGAAATAACTGAAATATATACTTTAACGGCAACATACATTACTCCTGTTGCATAAATGTATATTTAGTACATTTAATTAAGAAAGATTTCTTGCCATCTTTCTTAATACAGCAGAACTTGACTATTTCAAAGTTGACTAGATCACATTAAAAATTTTATCTCTCCAAAAATTCGAATTTTAAAATAATTTATCTTTAAAATAATGGGTAATAACATTCAGTGCAGTAAGAGAAAGACAATTTTTAATCAAAAAATGACAGTAAGATTTATTTTCAATATTTAACAGTTTTAATAACTAATGCATAATAATACATACTAATTAATAACTAATAATTAATACACAGTAAGCAATTTTAGTGAATAAAGTTTTAACAATTATAATTAAAAATTTTAATTATTTAAAAAATAATAATTTCAGTAAATTAGTTAGTAAATTTAATAATGAGTAGTAAGTAATTTTAATAAATAAAGTGATAATAATTATAATCAAAGATTCTAATTATTTTAAAAATAATAATTTAGGAAATAAGTAATTTTAATAAACAAACATTATTTGTGAATTGTATGGAAAAGAGGAAATTACATTTATTCAAAATAGAACAAATTTGAAAGCAAAATATTGCTAAACGATTTAAACTATACTCTAGAGATGAGCCCATTGGGTAATTTAAAATGGTCTACAGTTAAGTTCATGATATTTCAGACAAATATGTGAAATAATTCTATGAGATCTTGAAAATTTTATATTTTATTAGCTGATATATACGGCGTTGATCCGGATTAAAATACTTTCATGTCCAATATTTATAATGTAAAAACAACCTTTGTATAAAATATTATATAACATAGACTCCTTCAGCTTTATAATACATAAAATTCTAAAACATGTTTTAATTGAAATGAGAATATCAATTGAAAAAACGATTTTTAAAAACCACCTATAGATAATTTTCTCGATAATTTTTTAATTATTGCTTTTATAGTGGGGTAAAACCGAATAGTCTCATAATCTAGCAAATTACAACCAGAAAATGCGAAATGTGTTTCACTATTTTATTTCCTGAAAAACCGCCATGTTGTCCAACCACACCTTCGAAATCATTATCGCCATCAAATGACAAAACATTAAAATAATGACCCCAAACTACAACTTGATAATTCAGTTACCTTGTATATTTTTCTTCTTTTTCTATTTTTTCATTTACCAGATCATAATAATATTACCGAAGAAATAAAATTAAAAGCAGTAGCAATGTCTGCAAAAAAATAAATGAAGCAAATATAAAACTTTTTTTTATATATGCGTGATTCCGGAATATAATTTGATTGCATTTCTGTAATTCATGATTACATTAGAGAGAAATTTTCGAATTTGATAATATGTATTATGGAGATTTGTGCGTTTTCAGATTAGATCCTTAATGAAGTTGAAAATGGATTTACATAAATTCTTCTTTGCTTAATTGAATTTCCCGTTGCTAAATGGAAAATGAAAATGTCATTAGCGCAAAAGGAATCTAGTTTTCTCGAATGAAAGTCTAGGAGATTCGGTAACTAAATGTACATAATACGTATTTGAGGTGACGTTTGTTTTTCCTTCTCGCTTTTCGTTCAATCCAAATATTGATTCAAACAGTTAAAGAGGAGATTTTCCCACGAATGGATTAAAGTACAACCAATTTAGAAGATATTCTTTAAAATAAAATAGTTTTCTGTTGAATGAAATGCAAGATACATTTTATGAGAGTGCTTTCAAAGTAAATTCGAAGTAGAAAAAGTATACTTTATGAAATTTAGCAGCACTCTCACCCATAAACGCATAGTTTCCATGTAGGAGCAGTTCTAAAAGGCGATGATATTCTATATAAAAGCTTTAAAAGAAATCGCTCATTCTCGAATCTAGAAATGATTGCTTGTGCAGCTTATAGTAGATGAGCTGCAAAATCTAAACTTCGAGGGGCAAATATCGATTTCACCGAAATTCTGCGGTTTATATAGATGGAATGAAATCTTAATAAAATCGCAGATGGAACGTTCTCATGTGCGGTCACCAAGAGTACGAGAATGAGAAGTCACTATATAAGAAAGCGTGTTCTCGGCTACTCTCCCGGTAGCATATAGGCATTCTGTACTCGAGCAGAGCACCATTGTAACTTTGGAGGGCTCTGATTGGACAAACGAATCTGACGACACTCTTCTGCACATCGCATCAACAGTGAGACACGCGTATCTTATATATATATATACTAATTTTTTCTCCACGATATTGCTTGAATTTGCTTTCAAAAGGGGAATCTTTCTTCTTCCTGATTTAATGTCGTTAGATTTGCCTCATTCAGATCTGAAACATTAAAATTCATATTTTAATAGTTAACTTAAACCATGATAAATATAAGTATTGAAATAATGCCTGATATAGGATTACAAATTACAACTTACATCGTCTAAAAGATAATGATTTGAAATAATTATGCCTACTTACCTGCACACAAGCTTTGTTCTAGATGGTCTAGAAGACCGAAGATTCAATTTCGTGTCCGATGTTCTTCCATATTCTTCTATCCACGAATACACATCGGAAACACTTTTGAGGTTGCTTCGAACGATGGTTTCATCTTCAACGATTTTAACAACTTCGTTTACAAGTTGTTAAGGGGGAAGATTGGAATTCTGAATAGCCATGGGTATTACACAAAGAACATTTCGCTATCGCTAGTTGAAAGAATCAGTCAGGGCGTGGTCAGAGGTAAACAAACAAGCAAAGCATAGCTACGTCAGATTCGCTTGTCCAATCAGAGCCCTCCAAAGTTACAATGGTGCTCTGCTCGAGTACAGTATGCCTATATGCCTCCCGGTATAGTAAGTGACGTTGAGCAGGTCAACAATCCAGCTCCGTAATAAAGTTGTGTACCACCAGTGATGGAAGGGTTCGTTATATGAGGCTTGGCATAATAGGCCTATTTTACAGGTGATGCAGAGTCCATATTTACGATGCGTGGCGGCTGGCCGTTCATGTTCTCTTTGTTTCTTATGACAAGGCGCGGTTTCTATCCTGTTACTGCTATAGTGTGTAGGTTTGGACATTGGAGGATTCTACAGCATCAGATACCTTTACGGGCGTGCCAGGACGTCCTTTGTTGGCTTTCTAGGACACAGAGAGACTTCTCCGTACCCTCGCAATACCTGGTGGAAGGAAATGGAGGCGTACAGAGATGCTCTCCTTCTCCAAGGACATCAACGAGCGTCCCGGCACGCTCTCCATAGCGAATGCGTTAAGTAACTAAATCTAAAATTGCTAAGTTTCAATATTTCATGTAAATGAAATAAATAAAAAATTGACAATAATAGCGTAATTGGAATGATTACTATTCACTTAGCTTAAATACAAAGGAGCCTCAGATACTTATAAACAAAAAAAAATATCTGATGCATTATTAATTTTTTGAATAGTCATGTCTATCATAACAAACTTAATAAGTGAATGAGTATAAATCAAAAATAATAATTTTTATATTTTTAGATGCATTTCGTTAACTTCATGTCTCTGCTATACTGAAATATCAGGTCGGTTCCTTATAAGAAGATTATTAGTTGCAATATTTTACAAGACACGACTTCGGGAAAATGTCTGCACAGTTTCTCCTGATTGATTGATTATTTCGCGTTTTATGGCGCAAGGGCCAGACCTGGCCATGCTGCGCCAAACTTATGGTGAGTTACAGGGAAAAGTTACCATCTAAAATATAATGCAGATGAAAAACAAGCCAACCGAAAGGAAGAACACATTGTCACGGAATGAAAGGTCCAGATGAAGAAAAGTGCAAAAATCGTATAAAATCAAATAAAGTGGGTTAAACCAATAGTTTTCAAAAAGTTAAAAATATGTGGATAGGGAACATCCCTATCCACATTCCTGGCAGGCCAACGTTATCGATGATTATTGAAAACAGGGCATTCAGCCAAAATATGAGCGACGGTGAAAATCAGTGTGGCATGTTGCGCAAGTGGAGCGTGTTCTATCATGGTTCACTATTCAGTTCTCCTATCATGGTCCTTAGAACCCAAAAGGGCTCCTCGTTTAATTTTGATTGAAGCAAGCGAGGGATATGTTGCAAGAAGGATAAAAAGTCTCGGTCGAGTTCGTAGATGGGCCATCCAGCTCAAATGGGGTGGATATAAAGGGGGTTCAAATTTTCATTTCCCTATAACTCTCTTACTTTTGGAGATAGAATTCTAATCAAAACGGACGACTTTTGTACTGAAAGTTTTTCATAGTTGCAATTCAGTAGAAGATAGGGAGTGAAAATTTATCTTCAACTCTTAACTTCGACTGCTTTTTATCCTGCGCATGTGACACCTCGTTGGGAAGCTCTCATCAGTTGCATTCTTTTCCACTTTCTTTCATCCTCATAACACTAACCTTTATAAAATTAGAGAATAGGACGAAGGTTAGAGAAATGTTCTTTTCTATATATCTCCAGACAAAAGGAAGCTACCCTCATCTTCCAGCTTACAACAGGGATGTTTTTTTAATGATTTATTCCTTTCCATAATAATAAAGAGTTCTGAAAACTCATCCGCCGATGTATTCAAGATAAAATTATAGTGTAATTCTTCTTTTTTTCCATCTCGCATGATTAAAATACAATAAATCATCACTAACTTAATTGTCTTCATCTGTCAATATTATGTCTACAAAATTACCCCTTTTGGTAGTAATGATCTCTTTCCACTACTGTTATTTTCGTAGAAATTCAACGACACATTTCAACAGAAGAAGGAGAACTGCACTTTTCCTAGGGCTATTTATCAGCTAACTACATAGGCAAAGGGTTGGTAAATAAATTGGTTGAGGAAATTTTTGCTTTTGTCGTCCGGAGTTCATTTTATGAAAAATATCTAATTTAGAATTCCAGACGAAAAGAGAAGAATACAAAAAGATTTTTTCATCATCAAGATGTATAGAAATGCTATAAAACTATTTTTATTTGTGAAAATGATGAATTATTTCATTACAGCAAAAGCATTCAAGTATATAAACAAATTTAAGCTCAGTAATGTGATAGTTTATATTGGCAGTTTGGAAATCTTAAAAGTTTTACCCAAATTTTACTTTGATATTAAATTTGCATCCAGCTTATCTGACAAAATTTCTTTAAAAGCTGTCGTAGTAAAAAGCAACAGTTAGTGAAACATATCAGTTATCGAGATTCGTTTCTTTTCATACAAATTCTCAGAGTTCTAATTCTCTAAAGCATATACCAATCGGCTTAGTAAT
>BGPR01003462.1:29587-55116 GCA_013235015.1 Araneus ventricosus
TAAAGAGCAACACTTAATGAAACATAGCAGTTATCGAGATTCGTTACTTTTCATACAAATTCTCAGAGTTCTAATTCTCTAAAGAATATACCAATTGGCTTAATAATAAAACGTTTTCCATTTTAACTACATTGACAAAAAGAACTTTAATATTCTCAACGGATATCTCATCGATTTCGTAAATTACAGTTAGAAAGTGCGAAATAGTTTCAAATGTTTTATTTCTAAAAAAACCCGCTATGTTGCCTAGAACATGTAACCACACCTTCGAAATCATTATCACCGTCAAACGACAAAACATAATGATAATGACTCTAAGCTACAACCTGATAATTCAGTTACGCTGTGTTTTTTCTTCATTTTTTTCCGTTTACCAGCTCATAATAACGTTACAGGGGAATTGGAATCAAAAGAAGTAGCACCGACTAGAATGAAAAAAAATATAAAAAACAAATACAATGTATTTATATGTATTCGTGATCCCTGAATGTAATTTCATTGCGTTTCAGTAACTCATGATTATATTGTGGGCAAATTTTCGAATGCGATAATGCATGTTACGGGAATTTGTGCGTTTTCAGATTAGATACTTAATGAAGTTGAAAATGGATTTGCGTAAATTCTCCTTTGTCTAATTGAATTTCCCCTTGCTAAACATAAAATAAAAATGCCATTAGCGCAAAAGATTCCCTAAATTTCCCGAAAAAAGGTTTATTGAATTCGGTAACTAAACTGCACATACTATGACCTTCGTTTTTGAAGAGGCATTTGTTTTTTCTTTAGATCCATTCTCTTTTATTGTTCAACACTCTTCTTTCGTAGCAAATATTGATTCGTAGGAGCAATAAGAAGATTTTCCTTTTAATTTATTAAATAGAAAGGACGACCATTTGAGCAGAAATCTGATTCTTAAATGTTTTCTCACTGGCTGAAACACGATATAGATTTTTCATACGAATGGTAAAGTTAAACACAAAGTAGAAAACCTATTTTATGTAGAAGCCAGATATTATTTTTATATGAAAAGAGCAGTTTTTGTACAGGAAAGTTTTGAAATTGTGATTTTTCTGTACAGGGGTCTTTTCAATGTTAAAGTGTCAGAACTTCTTGTTAAAAGGATGGTAGAATAAAACATCGATTATGCCAATTTTTTCTTCCTATGGGAACTAATGTGCTTAAAATCTGTCCATAGATCAAACTTTCTTATAATGTATTGCGTATAAGTTTGGAGAGTGGAAACTCAGCTTTGACCTTAATATCTGACTAGTATTCTATGCTACGTGATATATACCCTCATTTACTTTCAACATAAATCAAGCCCACCATTGAGTTAAGCATGGTTTCCTCCAAGCAAAGCACGAATTTGGAACAGTTTCCTGAAAGTCTCCCATGAAGGGAACTCGCCTCCATATATTGTATCTAAATAGGACTTCTCCGTCAGTTGAGGCCGTGCTTATCTTTCATGAGTCCTTGATCCATGTACTTGAATAAATAGGCTATACCAAGTGGATTAGGACCACCTCCAAGCATTAGAAATAAATAATGAAAAAAACCCAGAGACCTAATGGTAAATTAGCATAATCCAAAACGCAATGTTTAATATGTTAATTGCCCCACCTTGTACAGCTTTTACTCCATTTTTCTTTACTATCCATTTTTTTTTGTGTATATGTGACCAGTTATCTTACATCTATACCTTTTTTAAAATTTTTATTATGTTTCGGTATCTATTCCCCTTGTTTATTCACTTCATTGCTTAATACCATTCCTGTGTTCGTACTGACGTGACCAATTTATTGTATATTTGTTTCTTTTCTTTTCTCCACCTTTTCTGTTTGGAATTTGTATTTGTATAATTTAATTTGAAGCTTCCTTCAACCCTTTTTTGAGTCTTTCACTTACTTCTGTAAGCCTTGCGTTGTACTTGTTGGTGCACAAGGAGTTTTTTTCTCAAGAGATTGCAAAAAAAAAAAAAAAATGTTAATTGAGTGAATGTGTGTGTATGTTACTTACGTAAAGGCATTGATAATTATATGAATTAGCTGCAAAAGAATCTACAGGCTGGCTTCGAATGAAAAAAAAGTCTGATGTAGTATGATTTCTGAATTCTCCATCCAATATAATGAGGTTAAATTGATTAAAAGAATGAAAATATATAAAAGATTTAACTGATCCTTTTGTGTGTTGAAGTTAACCCTTTCAAGACTGATTATTTTAAAGTTGCTTTGATTTGAAAGCACTTAGATGTCCCATGGTGACCATTGCGTTCTCAAAAAAACAAAGCAAAAAAACTTATTATTTCATGATAGGATATTTTTTATAGATTAAAAAGTTGCAGTTCTCTAATGATTACAGGATAAGTTTCTCTTCGTGTGGAGTACGCTATATGATAACGTTAGCTGTCAAATGCTTGATGTATATGTTTCTTATTCTTTTTTCATTCGTCCCTTTATAAATCCACTTAGCATGTCTTAGAAATAAAAGAAAACATTCAGATCATACAGCAAAAATATAATATGACATATGTTAAAAAAAAAACTTCTCCAATGTATCAAAGCAGTCCAACGCTTAAACAATACATTGAAAACATATGTTTAACTCCTAACTATCCAGCCGTATGCGGCGGAAAGACAACTAGATAAAAAAAAAAGCCGGATAGGCTGAATTTCTATAAAATGTTTATTTCCGACTCCACTCATACTATTAAAAACGCCCTTTTCATACCAAATGCCCTGTCTTTTTCATATTTTCTGACCTCTTTGTACTGGCCGGTACTTTTTAAATGTTTTTATGTACTGTTCTACACTGTACTATGCGCTTTGAAAAGTTATCACATAAATAGGAGGTCTAAGAATAAAAGTATTGTACACAGTTTAAGATAAATTTTACGAGTCTTTTAATTAGAAGAAACACAAAACACTGAACAATATAAATGCATACACATGGTTGCGGTATCCTAGTGGTAAGGTCTCGGCTTCAGGGCCGGAGGGTTACAGATTCGAAACCCTTTTCCACTGAAGATCGGCTGTGTATGTGACCTTGTTGCATGCTGAATCATACGTAGAACACCAAAAATCCTCCCGATGGTGTCCTCAGGAGCCTGTTCAGGTGTCGTTCTCGTTGATGACCGCCCCAAATGATCCATCGTGTGGCAAGTTAATATAACTAAAGTAAAATAAAATAAATACATGCACTTTAAAGCGAATATCACACGGAGAGCTATCGCATATCTGCGGATCCTATAGATATACATAGTATGGAATAAGATCGCTTCTTCCTTCCTATCCCGCCTCAAACCGCCCGTTCAACAGAAAGCGGACTCAGGCGGTCTCGGGCATCTGGGTGAATTTTTTTAGGAAAAATGTAGTTCCTTTTTTTGTTGACAAATGATCGGGCAACCATAGGTGTCGAACTCCTGGAATTTCTGTAAAGAACGTGACGATTCTATTCTGTTTTTGTTAGCGAAAATACACTCCAGGTTTTGAGGCAATGGAATTCTCACTCTAGCCGGGTTCAGAGGGTTAATAGAATAGTATCGAAAGCCTTTATTTCAACATTAGAAATATCGTCCTCCCCGTAATTCTCATGAACATGTCAATGGCTGAGCAGTTACTGCATTAGATTTTAATCTATATAGTATATGAAAAGAAAATGCCAAGACTCACTCATCACGAAATCTCCCAAACCATGAGGCTTAGAAACTTCAAATTCGGCAGGTGGTTGCTTTTTGGGTAGTAGGCGCTCATTAAGAAAGGAATTCTCGAAATTTTAATTAAAACTTTAATTAATTAAAAATTACCTTAAATTTAAACGTTTTTCTGCAATAACTTCGGAGTATATTGTCGCACAAAATTCATTTTAACATCATCTTAAAGTTAAAAAAATTAGCTTTCCAATGTCACCATTTTTATTTCCATGCGACGTTCTGTTTGATTTTAATTAATTTTTAAATATGTTCCCAAACACAGCCGGGCGGAGCAACGGCTTTGCTCACTGTTCTTCAAGGTCGCAGTTCTATTTATAGAACTTGAAAGGGAGAGAGGCTTTGTGACAGGTTACGATCTAGGGGAAAATGCTGCCCATTCGCAGTTCACATCAATGGCGGCGAGTCCGTCGCCCCCTACTTTTTTAGGGAAAGATTGAATCTTTATTTCATTTATCTGCATGAAACTAAGACTTACAAAAAAGCAATACTGTTCGGGAAAACTAACTAATTTTTTAAATTTTATTCTCCATCCCCTATTCTCCCGGGTCTTTTAAATGTCAATACATTTTTTGTTTCTTCACTTTTTCCACTCGATCTGGCACCCACTGGTTCACACGGGGGCGTCCAGAATGTTCGGCTTTCGCCACCATATTCAGCGTTAATCATTCTACCGATGAGTGATAGTTGAATTGAGTGAGAGTTATTTGAAACGCAGTTTTTAAGTTTCGTTAGCTGCGATTCAACGTATAGAATTGTATAGCTGGCATTTCTAAATTACGCCTTTATATGTTTTACTATCTGCGAAATACAACAAAATATTCACTTTTTTAATTCATCTTTCCTGAGTTGTCGCGGGTGAAACCTCCAAGAGGAATGCTATAAGTAATATAAAATACAAAAATAAAAATAAATTAAACGGGCGAACCGGCTGGTGGCCGAAGGCAGCTAGTTAAATAATAAAAACGAAAACGTGAATATTTCTCAATTTTACGAAATAGATTTCATAATTTTTTGTAAATATTTATTAATTTGGATTTTTAAATTTTTATAATCGTGAAATAAAAACAAAAAATATTTATAGATATGAAAAAGAGACAAAACTATTTTATAAAATCTATTGACTGCTGCCAAAGAGTAAATTCATTCAATTAATGGGAGATTAAATTAAGACTAGGTTTTTGAGTAATTGATCAATTCTATATTTACTGTTACGCAAATAGTTTCAATTTTTAGAACCTTTAGTCAAATAAAATTTTGTGAGAATCGCTTATTGGTACATCCCAGCATTAAAAAGGTTTAATATTATTAAAATTTATCATTTTTTATCTCTTTCAGGTATACGGATAATAACTTTAAAATAAATAAATCAAAGATAACAAAAAGGATTCATTCCAAACGCAGACTTCGAAAAAAATCAGAAATAAGATATAGAGTAGTAAATTTAAGATTCAGATCTAAATCATTTTGACTTGCTATGTTATAACATAATTTTTTTTTAATCATCTGCACGAATGGAATCATTCTATAAACCCGTCATGTGATGACAGAAAAAAAAACTTTCAGATTAATGCATTTCTCAGTTTTGAGTATCTTTAATTTTAATTCATCAGATGTAAAATAATAAATCAGAAATATTCGCAAAAATTATGCATATGGTATGGAATTTTTTAAGAGAACACTTGATTTTTTTTACTCATCTGAATGGTATGAAGTTTACCATTCTTTATTTTTAAGAGTAAAAAATATTTATTCTTCTTCTCCAAAAGTGCCGAGTAAAATCCCATAAATTAAGACAGTTCCAAAAGCTGATATTATGAGTGATCTGTACAATAGGCATAAATTCATAAAATTAACTTGAAATAAAAGTTCTGAAATTCAAATTGAGTCATAAACTGAATCTTAATTGAATGAGCAAATAAATTTATACTTCAGCCTTTTGGGTGTAAAAATATCATGTTGCTAATTTATTAAGGCTCGAAAATGGTGTTTTGATAATATGAGAAGATTAATTCGGACATGTAGTACAATTTATCTTTCCCGTTTCCATTTTGTAAAGAAAGGTATGGCACTTTCAGCATAATATTTTGTGAAATTAGTTCTTGAATTTCGTAAAATATTTCTTAGACATTAATTTTGTTAATAAATTTCCAATGAATTTCTAACAATGAATATAGTGAATTAGGTAAAAAAAAAAAACTTTTTCTACTGTCACAAATCACACGCCTTAGTTTAATTTTATTCACTTTTATTTAATTTAACTTGTTTCATGTTTTTAAAGACGGAAATTTTGTAATCAATTGTACACTCATTTCCTCATGTGCTAGACTTTTGAAATTTTGAACAGTTATGTGTTCTCACTTTTTTAATATTTTCAGAAGTTAATTGTCATTTAATCGATTGATTAAATTAAATTTTTAACACATGCTAGTGGCGCCACCTGATAGAGAATTTGAGAAAATTGACTCAAAGATTCCGTAACATTTATAATAATGAATTGCAAATTAAAGTAGAGTAGAAAATAATTAAAATAAAAATCTCAATTTTTTTAGCACAACAGCAAAAGTCCATTTTGAAAAACTGTTTTTATTAATTTTATTTCTGTACCAATAAAATTTGAAATGTATTCAATGTTTACCTTACTTTGTAAATTTATATTACGGCATATTTACTGACACATTTATATTTAATAAAACGTTTATGAATTCAAGACTTTCAGGGTTCTACCTTTGAAAATATTATCCATTAAATTAATCCTCCACGTTTTTTTCAACAGCAAAAAAAAGCTTGTAGTACTATCTACAACGAATCAAAAGTAATTTCAATTCAAAGTTGGAGATTAATTAGAATTTGCGCTGTTCATGAAAGGAGCTCAGTTATTGTGTTACTTAGATTGATATTAAATATTCAAAATTCCAAAATTCTGCGTAAGGAATTCAGAATTGTGAAAGTCAGCGGAAGGAATTGAGAATTCCAAAATTCGTAGAATTCCACAATTCAGTGGAACTCTGTGAAATTTATTTAGAAAGCTGAGTTGGACATACTCAAAAGTGATAACACCTAGAATTATTCTCAGCTGTAGAATAGTGCTCGGAAACGGGATTTGACTGTAAAAGTGCATATTTAATTTACCGAAAAAAATATTTCTAATTCGCAATCAAAATAAACGGGAGTGTATTACGGCTGTCCCCGACTTTCTGGTATTTTTTCACAAATCTTCACGTTTCTTGCTTTGTATTGTTATATAGTGAAAAGAATTGAATATGAATTGTGCAATATTGCTTCTATCAGGTGAATGATTTGATCTAAAACTTGATATAGATCTAGAATTTTAGTTTGATATAGGTCTGCAGTTTTTTAACCATTACAAAATTTCATTTATCTAGCTGGTTGGAGTTTTGAGTTACCCTTCTCACACGCACACAGAGATAGACAGACTGTAACTGAAAACCATGTTTAGTTAGTTATATTAACGTCCTGGTTTAAAACAAAACAAGGAGATGGACCTCAGAATCTTGAACCACAACCAGATGACGAGGACGACGCCTGAGTCGGCATCCCATTTCCTAACTTCCGCACCACACCGGCGGGAGGATATTTGGTCCCTTACATCTGATTTAACGTGCGGCAGCCCTACATAAATAGTGTTAAGTGCCAGGAAACTCATCGCAGGGGTCCGTTCATCACGCCCACTAAATTACCCTTAGGACCAAAACAATATCTTAAAAACTACAACGCTTACACACGGATCTTGGATTCGAATGACAATTAACGGAGCTGGGTCTAAAATGGTCAAAACAGGATGCGTCCAGTAATTGGGCCAGCTGGATTATTTAGCTAAAAGTGACCCTCTCGTGAGAAAATGGATCTTCGAATCAAGATATCCTAAATGGTATGGTCAAAGGAATTTGCACGTGCGAACTGGAAAGAAAGGGGTCGAGGAATAGATCTCACACCACGAGGGAGAATTTCTCGATTGTGGTTTCTTAAAACCAGGATTTGAATCTTAATATAAATAAAAGTCATTCTGGGTATGTATGTTTGTATGTACCTATGTTCCACAACCAAACTTTGCACACTTATTAATTAAGACAAGGAGAAGATTACTGTCAACTTTTCAAATCGCAAAAGTTAATTAAACAGTCAGTTAATTAAAAAGTAACCGAAACCGTTTTTCCGCTGTAAGTTAGGAGCAAATTATCTCCCGAAAATTATTTTTATATCATCTTAAAGTTCAAAATTTTACCTTTTTAATTATATCAATTTTATATATCTGTGACATTTTTCATTCAATTTTTATTAATTTTTCAAAATTTAATAAAAAGTTCGCAGACGATTTTAAAATAAATCAAATTTAATGATACTACAGTTGATACTGATGAGTTGCTAGGCAACGGTGTAATTACTTTGCCATTATTTTTTCTGTTTATTTATTTATTTTTTCAAATATCGTTTGGCAATGTTTTCATTGGTTCTTAAAGAATTCTGAAGCTTATTTAATTAGGTTAAAAAATCGCTGCAGTTCATATCGCCTGTCATTTTTACCTGCGTTTCCTAAGAAATAATAAATCCTTAATAATATATTAAATGAGAAAGTGTATCTGTCTGTTTGTTACGCTTTCACGGCCAAACTACAAGCGGAATAACTTATTTTTAATGCCAAACATCACGTGATCATAAAGAAAGCCGCGATTATGTGATCCTTCTGAGAAAATAAACAAATCATTTATTTACGGAATAATAACTGAAATTACTCAACTCGACGCTTGATTTTCATTTTTCGAGTTTGCAGTCTATTTAATTTTAGTTATTTATATTTGCATCTTTTCCATATCGGATTTTATTCAAGAAGCTGTCGATAAATTGACGCCGGGACAGAAATCTATTGATAGATATGATATAGCTGCAAGAGTTTTTAGATTAAAATTTGGAAACTAATGTTAATTATCACTAAAGAAAAATATGCGACGATATAGTATTTTGTTTTATGTATTCTTTTGAATGGTAGAAGTGGATGACATATAGCATGATGGATGGTATATTCCACAGATTATAAGGGCCTGATGATACCATTGAGTACAATGATGTAATTTACAGTAACTTAGAATATATGAGGAATAGAGAATGGTTGTTGAATTGGTAATTTTGGCACTGATTAATGAAAGTTTAGGTTGGATAAATAAAAAAAAATGTCACAAATGGAGTCAGGTATTACAGAATATCTATCTGTAGGTATGCTAATTGGCAATAACAAGTAACATCAACTTCTTCATATAACAGATAACAAGTTCTTCAACTCCTTAGAATTGCCAGGGGTACCTTCCGACAAGCTGAGATTAAAAGTCGGTGTGCCAGTACTATCGATACGTAACCTTGATGTACCGAGACTGCTCACAGTTACAAATTGCACACCTAGGTCCAAACGTCGTGAGAGTGTTTGAAAACGAGAGAGTGCTAAATTCTACGCATTCCGATAATACCGAAGAATTTACCATCCAAGTTCAGAAGGTAACAATTCCCTTTAAAATTAGCATTTGCCAGGCTTAGGGCCAGACACTCAAAAAGGCAGGCGTACATTCCGAAAAAACATATTTTTCCCATGGGCAACTATATGTGGCGTGTTCATGTGCGTCCAGACCACAAAACCTCTACATCCGTGCAAAAAACATAGTATACAAAAGTGTGTTAGCATAGATAAACAAATTACCTAACTATAATAGCATACACTCCTGTTAGTTGTCCAATTATGTATTATCAACCGTCAAAACTTTTAATTTTCCCTTTCAACATGTAACGAAACATTTACATTCGTAAATTTAAAAAAAATTAATAATTCAAATTCTTCGCGCACGAAGTCGCGGGTAACAGCTAGTAAAGAAATAAAATTAGTCCACGGCTTTTTGGCAGTTAAATTCTACACTGCAGAGTTACGTTGAAATAAATTAAACTTCATGTAAATTAATTTTTTAAAGTACATAAATAATTTTGAGAGTGTGACATGACTTAATTTTTAAAGTACATAAATAATTTGGAAAGTGTGACACGACAATGGCGGATCTTCAGTGGAATCGGGTTTCGAACCTGGAACCCTCCGGCCCAGAAGCTGAGGCCTTAACACCAGACCACCTGAAAATTATTAGTAACATCAAAGTTATTTTGTGATAAGAAATTCATTAAAATTTTATCTGTTCCCTAAAGTGAATTAAATAGAAATTAATACAAGTTACAAATAGAATGGTGATACTTCGTGAAGGAAAAAAAATAAGGGTATCTATATTATAAAGAAAATATTGTCAACTAAACTGGTTAAACTTTACTGATGAGATGAAAGGATATTATTGAAGGGCTACACGCATGTTTGGTTAGTATATGTACGAAGGTTTTACTCTAAATACCTTGGTAAATTATCCATCTGCTCAGCTCGTGCAATCCTTTTAGCAATCAAATAAACACTCTTTTCATTTGATAATCCCTCTTTAAAAAGACATATAAAATAAAACTTTCGGCTGCCTTTTAGTTTTATCTTCGCTATAAACCGCTTTTCACAGAAAATGTAAAAATAGAGATAATTCCCCTCTGCACGAACATTTTATACCAATTTCCTACCCCAATAAAATCCAAACCACCACCCTTTTATGGATAAATAAAAAAAATCGTACACATTTAATAATATCAGTTCTATTACAGATCTCTCCCCAAATAGCGTGCCCGTATTTTCCATTTGTATACGTTTTCGATCCTTAACTAGCGGCGCATGACGCTCATTACAGAGCATTTATATAGAAATGATCCAGAATTATCGGCTATAAATGCGGAATTCTGGACTTCCCTCGAATTCACGACTGCAAGCGGAATGGGATGCGCGTGACTCGAACATCCGTCGGACTCTGGACATAAATCCTCGAGTTTCGCGGACCCCACCTGCCGGAAATATCTTACCAAAAAATAAAGAGCAGACTGTTTTCATTCCCATTTCAATGCTAATTGGAGGTTCCCATAATTTAAATTCATCTATTTCAGTTTGTGTTTAGAGAATACCAAAGGGGCAGGTGAGGTTGGCAATAACCATACTCCCACTTACCATAAACTCTCATTGTTAGGGTTACCATGATTTTTTTAGTTGAATCCTTGTGGGTCCAAAGTATTGAAATTTCGTGATAGCTGCCTTCCAACAATCCTCTTTCATTACACTAGCAAAGAGCGAGCAAAATTAAGAAGTCACAATCCAAAGACGATACAATTTTTATTAATGTTTGGTAAATCAAAATTGCATTAATGAAAAATAGAATTTTCAATTTCATCTTCGCCCTTGATAAGGAGGTTCATCCACTTTCTCATTTCCTTTTTTTTTCCAGTAAATACTTTTCCGATGAGATAATTTTATGCAGGAAAATCTTATTACTTTCTTTTTTATTTTTCGTAGAATCTGGATAGGCTAAAACGAAATGACTTCAGCTTTCCAGAATGCGCCAGACTTTCCCTATTACAACCAAATTTCTTTCACCGCATTCACTGACTTAAATCCGGACATTTCGAAGCTCTGGACACTGTCGCGAAAGTGAGCTTGAAATCAGGGATGCCCGGACGAAATACGGACGTATGGTAACCCTACTCATCGTCAAATTCAGAATAGCATCTAACGCAGTGGTTGCCAAACTTTTTCTATTCTCGGTGCCCGTGGTGAATCCAGAGCTTCTCCAAGGGCTATGTGAAGCGCCAACAAGTATTTTTGCAAAACAGTCAATAATTTTTGTAAAAGTTTCTCGAAAATAACGTAAAAGTTATTACTAGACTACTGGATTAATCTGTGTTTCACTAGATTTAATGTGTTTTTAAAACTTTTTTAAAAATTGGGAATTCGTTTCAAAATAACTTCCCTTTTCTAAATTTTTTTTAACTCTTCGACCACTTTAAATAAAAGAATTTTATCCGTCATTTACTTCAAATTAATAAAAAAGTCCAGACGCATAAATTATATTAATGTCACCAAACTTTCAAATACCTTTTCTTTGAAATTGTGAACTTCATTTAAAACATGCATCTCTTTCTTTTCAAACGTCATGTGTTGCCTACAGCTGCTTCTTTGTTTAAATATTAGTTAGAATAAGCTTCAACGTTTTCCAGCGATTTACAACTGTGTTTCTTTGTTACCACGGACATTTGTTACATTCCGCATTTTGTTGCTCGTTTGACCAACTGCTTCGTGTTAAATTGCCGCTATCTGATTCACAGCAAGTGGTTGTTATAGGGTCATTATTTCTGCTTATCGTATTAAAATTCTGCACGCTTCACAACGGAAATTCCGTTTAAGCACAATTTTTTCCACCAAATCATTTTGTTCTTGTTTTCTTCTATAGAAAACATTATTCTTCTGCAAACGTTTATTCATTTAAAATGTTTGTTCACTATTATTAAATTAAACGATACAATTGTTCGAGTTGTTTCAGATTTAAATTGACAAAATGAGAGTTTTGATTTAGAAAAAATAAAGTGATTTGGTTTTTAAATAAAAACGATTCGCAAAGCAAATAAAACTTTAAACGTAATAAAACAAACATGATTGGTGAAAGCAGGTTTGTGACGAATGAAAGAAAATGTAATGCAAGAACAAACGAAAAAATTCTGGTAAAAAACTGGAAATGGCGTGTTCACTGTATCTTTTGTAAATAGTTTTTGAATAAATCTAATTACTAAAATAAATCTAATACGTTAATACATTGGGATTTAATTTCATTTCGTTGGGGAACTTGAATTTGAAATTTGCGAAAAAAAGAAAACAACTCTGGTCTCAAGAAGATAAGCGAAAATTCATACATAATTATTCTCACCAAACAAAGAATACAAACTTCAAAAAAGTAAAATAAGAACCTGAAAACATATGGTAGTTTTTTTTCTTTTTTACGAAATGACAATATTTACGAAAGACAATCATTTACTTCGTTTTTTTCCTATGGAAAACATTATTCTTGTGCAAATATTTATTCATGTAAAATACATATTCACTCTGATTAAATTAAACGATTCAGTTGTTTGAGGAATTATTCTTTTTTATAATTCATTTGCATAATGTTAAGCTAATTGTAAATATCAGAAGAAAAATATTTATTTTATCTGTGAAAAATTCCACATATAAATATGCTACTAAATTCACACATTGTTGATAAAGAATGTCAATCAAGAAAAGTTGTATAGATAAAATTTTTATTTGTTTATCAAAACGCCTATACCGTATTTTAAACTATTAATTTAACGAAAAGCCTGGATTTATTGATTAGGAAAAAGGCAGAAGGACTTGAACTTCGATGGATTTAATGTACATCAGAATCTTTGGGGGAATCCAGCTACAAACTTGGAGTCATCCAGTTTGGAAACCTTGACTGTACCAGAAAGCCACAGCAGCCTCCATGACATTTCGGGGAAAGGGCAAAAAATTATCTACTGAGTGAATAAGGACGCATATGTTACTTCTGGAAAGTTGAATAAATTTCAATGGCTTATTGGCATAGAATTTGTACCAAACCTTAAAGAGAAGAAAAACTCTACTGGTATAACATCTGCACCGCTTGTAAGGGTAGGGTTAAGGATAGTTCCTTCGCGCCCTTTTTTGTAACTCATCATGGTTGTGTGCTCTAATCTCTATCTATTAACAAGATAATAAGATGGGTCCGACATATTACTCACTAAGTTTCACAAACATTTATTTTCACATCACGTCAGCATGCACATACGGACGTTAAAACGAATCACGAATAAGAATACAGACGGAAAACAGTTGCCAGAACATATAAAAGAATTCTGGAAGAACATTAAAAGAAAAATTGAAAAGCAGACGAGTATAAATTTCCGTCAGGAACAATAACTACAAAAGTTATTAAAAAAATTGATGAAAGCATCTGGGAGCAAGAATATACAGCTGACATTTTAGGGTCCAGCATATCTTATTGTATTTCCTGTCGCTATCATCCTTTATTAGTTCTAAAAATACAGATGATTTTCTGTATTGTTCTAAAAGAACACTAAAGAATCCTTTTTCCGCGGGAACACTGTTCTGTCGAAAATTTACAAACAAAGGAGTGTTAACTGCCGCAGGAATTGATTGGAACGTTTTACTGAGAAAAACATATACATGCCTCTAATAAAAAGTCCGTTTGTGTTATCTTGGGCTTAAAATACGAGGGCTCTGTTGTGAGGGAGATCCTCCCTGACCCCAGGGAGAGGGCCATAAACGCGTCCGTGTAGGGCAGGATGTTTACGGGCCCGTCTCTCCCTTATCAAGAGAGAGGGGGCCACCCTCTAAAAAAAATCAGATAAAGAGGTTTACGGTCACAGATGCCGAGACATAAAAATCTTCCTGCATGTGACCCGAGCTATGTCTGGCATTTCTCACTTGTTTATGTTTGCTGCTCATTTTCTCTTACCTGCGAAATTGAATTATTTATTGTTCCGGGAGAGAATAGTTTTGGAAAAGCATCGGAAAAGTTTCGATGCAATTACGGATTTATGATGGTTTATTTGAATTTATTTGGGAGCATTAAATTATACTACAGAAAAGCGCCGAAAAGTTGTTCGGTTTGAATATCGAACACTTCCAGAATCGTATTTTTATGAGGAGATATTTACACAGACAAAGAAAGTGTTGATTTCATCTATGAAAGAAGAACTTATTTCGAGGCAAATTAGTTTATACAATAAATCATCAGAAGAAATATAACCAAGGCTAAGGAATCCAATAATAATACACCGGCGAATATACCACGAAAAAAGATTGCGAAGGAAGCAAAGTATTGTTTAGCAATAGATTCGGAAACCTTCTGAGCTTTTGCGCATTCGCCGGGCGGAGTTATTTTCATCAAAATAGGGGGAAAGTGAAGAATGGAAAGATGATGTTTACATTTTACTGAGTGTGATCTAACAAAGAACTCCGGAAATGCGTTCATATGACATTGCCTGACATCCCTTTCCGGTGTAAAATCGTCCAGAAGTGGTAGTCTCGGAATCCGTTGCTGAACAGTAATGTAGGTTCTCGGATTCCGAAATCCACCGCACTTTTGCGCATGCGCCAGTCGGAGTTGATATCATCAAAATAGGGGTGAAATGAAAAATTGAAGGGGAGATGTTTACATTTTACTTAGCGTGACCTAACAAATAATTCCGGAAATGAGCTCATCTTACTCATTGCCTGTCACCCCTTTCCGGAGTAAAATCGTTCAAAAGTGGTGGTCTTGGCATTTTCAAATGATTAGTAATTCCATTTAACTTAATGAATTTTATGAAGAAATTCAAATTTATCTTTAATCAGACTAACTTTATGACTAAGGCTTCCCTTCAATTCATTTTCTTTGGGATATGAAGAGATGACGTCTTTTTTGGCTTATGAAAAATTTCGCGGGAACGCCAAACCCACTTTCTCGCATGCTTGCACAGCACACACAATATGCTTACACACATGGTTGTGGTTTTGCGTTTAACTTCGTAAAATAATGAAGAGAATCGAGTAGGCATTTACTATACTCCTTTTTGACCGATTTAGTCCGACATTTCATACTGATCAAAATTTTGGTATCAAGACCACATACAAAATTTCATTAATCTAGATCGTTGGGTTTTTGAGTTATCGCTTTCTCATACACACAAAGAGAGAACGCCAAACAAACTTTCCCTTTGACGGATTTTGTCTGAAATTGGAGGCACATCTAAAATTTTGGTGTAAAAACCACATACCATATTTTATTAGCATGGCTGATTCCGTTTTTGTAATACTGTGCTCACGACAGCTAGACAAAAATTGTTTTTTCAGATTCAGAGAATTAAAATATTTGGAGATTATTCAAAATCTCGAAGACGAATTTTTCGCGCTTACAATATTTTCACCTTCCATACAAAAAGGTGAAAAATAAAACTGTTTCCTGACAGTTTCCTTTCCAACTTATCAAATACTATTCGATTTAAAACTATACATGGAATTAAAATCTTTATTTTTAAATTAAATTGCTTGTATAGATTACTGTCACCATCATTCCATATTTGCAGCCCCAGCAGTGACGGCTCGTCCATAAGAGCTGCAGAGTTACAGTCCCACCTGAAATTATTTTAAAATATTGTATTTTCCTTTTTATTCTAATTGGCTTACTTTTCCACTTTAAGAATTCAGTAATCAACGAAAATGGCAAATAAGTAATAAAAAACATAAAACGAAGACGGAAAATCGATCAAGAATTAAGAGAGAGAGACAGACCAGAGCTGCAGAAAAGTTTGCCCCTCCCTCCTCAGGATATGAAAGTAATGCAATTAACAACGCGAAGCAGTAGAAAAGCAACCCTTTCTCCGCTTGAAATTGCATTCACTTGAGCTGCATTTTCCCCAGCTCTCGCTTGGCGCGACTTCCTCATTTGGCTTTTTTCCGCTTTTTCTCAATAGTTAAGTCGTTAAGTAGTTTTTTTAAATCCAATTCTGGAGGAGTTGTAATTTTTTGCTTCTTTATGTTTTTTCGGTGCTGATTAGGAATCTGAGGTTTGCCACCAATAATTTTTCTTAGAATTTTAGTTATAGCCAAAAACATGAAAAAAAAATTTCCTCAATTTTTTTGCTTATGACTCAAAAACTATCAATTTTTAGTATATCATCATTGCGTACCAAAATAATCTGCACAAAATTTCCTACAACTTAGGTCTATACAACTTTTGCGGCACTGCTTGTTTCTGAGCTGACGAGCCGCCACTGAGACCCAGTTCAGAATTTTCTTGTACATGGTAACATAATCCGTTGTTTGAGTGAAAAGTAAACATTCGTGGAGGACCCAAAATGTTTCATGTCCATCCAATCCAAACACCTGACATGAAAATAGGTATTCCGTGACGAAACATTTAGTTATGCGGGCCTACATGTCGCCCGGGCTTAATTCGCTGCAACATTTATCAATCGGCTCCTGGAGCAGATTAAATAAATGATGCCCTTAACATCTGCATCGGCTTTGAGGACTTAATTCATGCATCCGATGCAACAAGATTTCCTTTAATGCGACGCTGTTAATAACATGTACGGTAATTATCGGCGTGGCGAGTTCGTGGAGCGGATTCCGTTTCCTCTCCGGTAATGCCGAAAATTTACAACGCTGTTTCACATCGGTAAATTTCCCCTCGACGCTCAAGAGGATCACACTTCGCATCCAAGTAATTAGAGTGGAGTGTAATGGTAATTCGGATATCGTGCGCCGGGCGTATAGAGATGACTTGTTTTTCGATATCTGGTTGTGTAAGCAGCGAGTAGTGCACAGCGAGTCATGCAAAGAATGTTCGTACAGCAGTTTCTAGCTTGAATATCATTGGTTCTGTTACAATTTGTAATTTCTGTCGCGAAATCCTTTCTCCGACTAAACTGCACCAAATTCCAAGTGTTAAACTTTTTTCATTTTTGAAATCCATTGGATTTTATAATCTGATTTAGGCGAGTTTTTGTTCTTTTGCTGTGATCATTGATTTGCTTTCATTTGTACAAATGAATTTGTACAAACTTTTGTACATTGTTTCATTTGTTGTTTCAACAACATTGTTTCATTTGTTGTCTAAAACACTCGGTCTCTAAAAGATTTGTGAAAATTATTCTAATATATTTATATTAGAATAATTTTCACAAATCTTTTAGAGACCGATTGTTTTAGACAAGATTTAAATATTTTATTTTACATTGACATGATCATGGCATTTCGTCTGGCGCAGTATAAGCCAACGACAACAAATGGCTCTTGCGCCAATAAACCAAAACCAAATTAAACCAAGCGTTAAAAATATTTTACCCATATTCAACTTATGTCGTTAATTCTAACTAAATAAGACTGAACAATAACCACCGCTAATGTCTTATAAAAGATATTAACATATTGCTCTTATTGGTAGTTCTCTAAATCGCCGCTTAACAAGTTACATCATCTATTTCGAAGTTTCAAAGAGAAAGAAACAACTCATTTTTTCGCAACCAATAACGAATATTTCTGAGTGTTTTTCACATCCGGTGGGACATACAGTCGCATGTTCATAGCATATGTTTAAAAGAAATTCAAAAATATTCGTTACTGATTGTGAAAAATTGGGTTTTTTCTCCCTCGTTGAAACTTTGTAATATTGAGATAGGTGGTGTTGCAAGTTAAGAGACGAAATACAAGAGAATGAGGTTTACGCAACAGGGTCTCCTAGACCTACCACCGAGTTGCGTTCCGAACTCTTCTATTTTCTAGTAACTTTAGCACCGAACAAGACGCATAAAAGCCTTAAAAACCTTAGATTCGTAAGACTTTTTGCAAAATCTCTTCACTGTAATGTATCTTCAAAGTAAAATTTTTTACAAGTTGTTTTTTGAACTCTCCATATAATTTTTTTGAGGGGGATCAATAAAAATTCTGCTACGAACACCCATCCAAACTGCAAATCGGAGATCTTTATCTCTGGAATCGGGTGTGTGTTGTGGAGTAAAGTAACGTTCGTAAGTCGGATTCATGTTTTCCACCACTATTTTCATTCAAAACGGGTTATAAAGATTGTTCATAAAACAGAAAAAATCAATCTATGTAGTTTAATTACTGTACATAATGTAAAAAATACATAATTCGCCGTCGTTCAAACAAAAGTCGCTAAGTCCACATTAAACCTTTCGATGGACTAAGGTAGTCGAACGGAATTTCCAATTAATTATTTCGTGATATATTGTGTTGTGCTAGAAATCGGTAAAATAATTTTTGTTATTTATCATAGCGACTCAAAATTAGCTAATTTTAAATTCATTATATCTCAAAATTTTAGTTTTGGAATTAGCGATTCTTGCTTGACGGTGATATGTAGTCCAATGAAAATAGGACACAAAAATAGAACATGAAAATTATGTTTAATTTCGAAACTTATTTTTTTGTTGTCGTAAGTGTGGGTGGTCGGAAGTGGAGGAGAAGGTGCATTCATAACTAGTATAAAAAGCGATTCAAATTAAGATTTTTAAAGAAAAGCAGTTTTAAGTTTGATCTCAATAGTTTATTAAGAAGAAAAGTGAGTTTAGATAATGTCATCATTTTACTCATTTTCATTAACAATATTCTGCAGGGTTGTTGTTGTTTTTATTTTTGTACGAAAAAGCAAATGATGATGATAATAAGGACCATCTTAGAAATATCTAGTTCATAGACACAGCAATTTAAAATTTAGTCAAAAATTGATACCTTAAAAATAAAATTTCGACTCCAGATTTAGTTAACAGGAAAAAGTCACACAGTTCATTTCTGATAAATAATATATTGTAGAATGTTATGAAACCAGAGTTATTAAAAATAAAGAAACTTTTTTATTTCTTAAAGAAATAAATGTGTGTCATTCTGAAATATCATAGTTAAAGAAATTTTAAAGAAGAAACGAGAATATTCTAAAAAAGAGCCATTAATTAATTCTATATATATAAAAAATATCTAGCGAATGGATTTTATTTAAATAGAGATAAGAGATACATTAATTACATTCAGAAGTTTGAAATGAAATTTGTTACAGATGATTAATTAAATAATTGATATAAAATAAATAATTTAGAAGAATTTTTGGATAATTAAATAATTTAGAAGAATTTAAAATTTCAACATAGAGCATCATTAAGGAGATTTATATTTATGGACAGTAATAAATAACCCAATGCCATAAAGAAATAATTTCTCCTTACAGAAATATTCCAACAGCGAAACAACATCAACCAATTATGTTGTGGTACAATTTCCATAAGGAAAACTTGGTTCTGGAATAGAGCTATATTTAGAAGAGAGTAAGCTTAACAAATTTTTGAATGATGGACGCTTAGAGTAGAAAAAGATGACGTAATGCAGAATTACAGAGAAAAATACAAAAAAGACGGAGACTTGGTAAACATAGATTTACAAGAATCATGGGTTGTTACGGATGAAAGCTTTGTGTTGCAAAATAAAGATGAATGTTCATTCAAATAGTACGGATTGGTTTATATTTCTCCTTCATTTTTTAGATAGCATTAAAACAAATTAAGAAAATTTTTTTCTTTTAGAAGCTTCGAAACTTTTTGCTATGCCCTCCAACTAAATGTTTGAGAATCACTGACTTTTGTCTTTTATTATTATCTGCCTATACTAGTACTATTGCCGAAGAGAGCACTCTGCGAGTGTTTTTCTAAAAAAAACTTTTCAGCCACACACGTAACACTAAAATAAGCATCCAAGTTCGAAATTCATGCGTAACGATGCGTCCAATTAAGCGTGCGTAACACAACGCAAAACCGAGACCAACTCCCCTTTTTTTCCCTCTCTAATTGAGTATTTATCCACTCGGAATGAGACATCCGACACGGCCATCGATTAAAAAAGAAGACAGTTTGCAGATAAATAGAAAACAAGCATTCCTGCCCCATCCGAAGACGATTCATCATCCTCCGCCGAATCGTCATCGAAAGCGGTTTCACGGAAATGCAGAATCGTGAAACTCAATCCGATGAATCGTGACGGATCGACTTACTGACAGAACCGCGGGGGAGGAGGGAGGATGAGAAAAATTTTCAACCGTTCTGGGACTGTGTGTTCGATATATTTATTTGCCGTTTTATCAATCAATAAGCTGAACTTCTGTCGTGTTATTGGATATCTTTTTGTCATCTGGCTAAAGTAAGGTTCATTTGGTTGTGATAGTAAGTTTATTGTGAAACGCTGAAACCGAACGGTTCCGTCCAAATTTTTTTAAATTTCGAAGGTCATTTGATACCTGTGAGACAGAGAAAACAGGAAAAAGATAAAGAACGAAATAGAAAATTTAAACGAATGGTACTGTTAAACAGTATGTGAATTATCTGATTGTCAAGCATACTGGAGAAACAGTAACTTTATGCTTAGTTATTATCAAAAATGAATATCATTTACTCATTTACGGCAGGTGGCATGCTTATGCAAGAATTTAAAGAGAAAATATTGTAATGGTCAAAATTTCGAATCGAAATGTCAATGAATCTCCAAGTTTTAAACCTCTTTGCATCCAAAAAACATTTTTGGAATTACGTTTGTCTGTTGGTCACTTGGTAGTCTTTGAACACAATAACTCAAAAAAGCAACAAACCAGACGGATAAAATTTGGTATGCGGTCTTAGCAACAAAATTAGATATCTCTATTAAATTTGGGACAAACTCTGTCACCGGGAGGTCTGTCTGTTTTCCATCCGGACGTTAGCAGGCGATTACGATAGCTGAAAAATTTAACGAGATAGATAGATTAATTTGGAACATGATTTAATCACAAAATTTGAAGATAATTGCCAAATTTTGAGCGAATTCTATCTAACGGTTGAGTGTCTATCGACCCGTCCATTTATGTGTATGTGAACACAACTCTCACAAGCATGGTAATTCTAATTTTGTCTGGACACCAAAATTATAGGTCTACCAAATTTTGGCCACAATCTGTCACAGGAAAGAAGTCCAAAAATATACTGTATTCTCTTCACTAAACTACAAATATAAACACAAAAAATTGTGTAAGTATACAAAAATGTTGAGGGAAGACAGTTCCTGCTGGTTTCATTTTTAGTAACAAAACATTCGTCTGTTGCCATTAAAAGCGCTGCAATTGTTGTAAAAAAATTTTGGAACTGAAAAAGTTGTCATTGTAGAACTAATGTACAACCAATTACACCTAAAAGATATTCTTAGATGGATAAAGAATTATTATACTTTTTTCAAATATTGGTTTAAGTGAAAAATTTCTGTGTAGTGAAAATTTCGACTTAACACAGTTCTAATACAGGGAAGGTTTCTTAAATCTTTTCAATTTTTGCATCCAAATATTTTCTCTGAAAGAAAAAAAATATTGTTGACCCCAGTATTCATAGAAGTAGGCAAGGAAAACAGAAAAATGATGCATTAATTAATGAAAGGCAAAAAAATATACGAAAATATACAGTTTTTGAAATCTTTTAATTGAATGTTTCAAATGATATTATTTTTGTGAACCTGTATCACTGAATATGACAGAAGTGCTCGGTATTAACGTTTTCGCTATTCGCTAAAATGTTATCTCTGAAAGAAAGAAAAAATATTTGTGTCCTCCAAGTGTTTATAAAGATACAGAAACAAAACAGAAAAATGAGGCATTGAGTAATGATAAACAATAAGATATATAGAAAGATATACAATTTGAGGAAAATTTTCATGGAAGAATTAAAGTGAAATTATCTTTGTGAATCCGTATCACCGAATATGACAAAACTGCTCGATATTAATGTTTTCGCTCTTCCAAAACTCCAGCACAGGATTACGCTTGCAGTTAAGACTCACAATTTAAGAACTTCTGCTCTAAAGGAGTTTTCAATGCTAATAAGCAAAGAATTTAAGCAAATCTTCTCTATTTCAAACGACACATTAAAAAATTGGCAAATAATTGCAATAAATTTGAGAGTTTACGCTTAAATTAATTTTACTAATCTTATACTCATACTTTAGCAGCCTGCTTTTAACATCATAAAGTTTATGGATTAAATATTATCTATAAACTAGAAAATCACCCGTCATGGTATGACGGGTACAAATTGCCTCTTCATTCGAGAGATTTCCCGTCAAATTTGACGTGTTTATATAGATATATATGCGAGAGAAATGTTTAACATTGATTGAAAACAAATAAAATAAACATATGTTTTATGACAGGAAATATTTTTTTTTATTTATATACTTCTTTATTCAAAAAACCTCTTGGTAAACAACATTCCGTGTGAAGTATTTTTCGCTGTTTAACAATTTTCTTTCTACTTCAGATGTCCTTGTGTAAATTTTAACATAATTATATCATCACGATTGCAATAAATTATCCGATGCATCGTGGCGTCCAAACTATATCACGCGCATCATATACCACTGACGGGATTTACTACTTTCTATTAAAAAACGGAAATTAATTTGAATTATATGATTAATATAATTTAAAATTTCTCGGAAACTATTGATCATAGCGAAATAAATTTTATATCAATCGATAGCAAATTTTATTTCACTATTTTAGAGCTATTAAATTTGAAATTAGAACTACAATTTCTTTTTTGAACTTAAAATTACTGAAATTTAGGTTCTCTAACAATGAAATAATGCTGTTTAACGTCTCGCAGTGGTATGAAGCGAATTTTATTCTTGGTGACGTCAGAGCGTTACCGGATCAGTGAGAGAGAGATCTGAGCGATTACTAATATATATATTAGTAATCGCGCCATGATACATGCATGATTGATTTTAACATACGTCCCGTTTTGAGCGGAAGAGTCCCGTTTTTTGGTAGCATGTCCCGCTGTCCCCAAGCACAGTTTCGGGACGCCCAAATGTCCCGTTTACAGAAAGAGAGCAACATACGATAATAATTTCAAACAAGAAGAGAACAAAAATCTAAAAGTCGAACGGCAATGTCTAGTTAGCACGGAGATGACGGAGCATGCGCTATACGCACGTGTCACACATATGTAAATTGGTCAGAAGCCTGCTATCTCGCACTTTCATTACACCGCATGAAGTGACAGAAAGAAACACTGGGAATATTTCAACCGAAAGTCGCTGGGTGGAACTGTTCAAACACTTTCACGCCAATAATTTGAATCATACGAACTTTCGCATAATAATTGAATGCATTCTATGTCTGCCCGGCACTAATGCACCCGCGGAAGGGTCTTTTTTTCTTATAAATAAGTTGTGGACGAGCTAGAAAACACAGTTGCAAGTCGTAATTTATAAAGCAAAGTTAATTACCAAAGTAAATTTTTTTAAATCCTGCAAAATAATTTCATTCTTGTTTCTGAATCAACATCAAATATACTGAAGCAAAAATGTGTTCTTCAGAAAAATGTTACGTCACAGGAATTATTTATTTTTACGTGGTTATTCCTTCTCTTTTCAATAATAAATAAAAACTGAAGGAATATGTGCTTTCTTAAATTCATATAATATTACCTAAAAATTAAAAATGTCCCGTTTTGAGGGGGAAAATAAATGGTCACTTTATAAATGATGCAAAAATCGGTCTAAGTGCTCTACAGGGCACTTTATTGGACTTGTTTTTTTGGACGAAATTTGGTAGGTACTTACTTTTTGGGCACCATGTGCTCTCTAAGAAAGGGTTCTTTAAATTTTAATTAGAGTTTTAATTAAAAAACTATTCGAAATATTAACGTTCTTCCTCAATAACTTCCGGAAATATTATAGCACAGAAATTATTTTTTACCATCTTAAAATTCAAAACAATTATCTTTTCAATAATACTAATTTTATTTCCGTACAATATTTCGTCAAATTTTAATAAATTTTTAAAATATTTTTAAACATATTTTACAATTACACTTTCCTTTTCTTTAGTTACTATGTTTATACACACTCGTGATGAGACGTATTTAGATACATTTTTTGCGTGTTCGTTATCGTTGCTATAATTAGGAGCAAGTTTTAAATAATAATATAAAGACAGAGTAATCAGGGCTAAAACATTAACATGCTACGATGTTTCGGACTGGTGGTTCAAATCTTCTTTAATTTTCTTTTAAATATTTTTATGTGCCTACTTGGAGTTACGAAAAAGTTTTTCCAACAGAAAGAAACAAGAGAAAAGAACTTTTTCTGTTAAAAAATGATTATTTTTACAGAATTACTAATATAATAGCCCAGATCTGTCTCTCGGTAACGCTCTGACGTCATCAACAATAAAACTCATGCCATAGCATTGCGAGACGTTAAACAGCATTATTTCATTGTTAGAGAACCTAAATTTCAGTAATTTTAAATTTAAAAAGGAATTGTGGTACTAATTTCAAATTTAATATCTCTAAAATAGTGAAATAAAATTTGCTATTGATTGATATGAAATTTATCAAGCTATCATCAATAGGTGCCGAGAAATTTTGCAATTATATTAATCATATATTTCAAATTAATTTCCGTTTTCCAATAGAAAGTAGTAAATTACGTCAGTGGTATATCATGCGCGTGATATAGTTTGGACGCCAAATTGTATCTCATCATTTATTGTAATCGTGATAATATAATTTGATAATATTTTTTGGCAACGTTTGACAAGCAGAGAAGTGCTTTGTTTTGAAACTTGATTTCCTAACTATCTAGATTATATCGACTAGATTTTCTAGATTTCCAAGAGGTTTTCTGAATAAATAAATAAATAAATATTTCCTGTCATAAAAAATATGTATATTTTATTTGTTTTCAATCAATGTTAAACATTTCTCTTGCATATATACCTATTTAAACACGTCAAATTTGACGGGAATTCTCTCGAATGAAGAGGCAATTTGCACCCGTCATACCATGACGAGTTGTTTTTCTAGTATATAAGAATTTCCATTATACAGCAAATTATTTCAAAAAATTATGTTTTGCAAAGCTTATAATATTAAATTATTTTTCCCCCTCACATAAAAATTGCAATTTTACCTCGACTAAACAAATGATTTGTAAATTGAAACAAAACACAAAGACAAGACAAAAGGCAAGGGAGTGTGAAGGCGTGAGAAATAAGACAAACAAAAAAATAAATTTAAAAAAACTAATTATTGAAATCAAAATAGTATAAGATGTGCTCTGTTAATACAGAAACTAAATGTCATCATTAAAACTATATAAATACATAATGTTACGAAAATCGTCCTGTGGGTGTGCGGTGAAAGCAGTCCAAGAAGCAGGATAATGGAGAACGAAGCTTTATTCACGAATATTCCGGAAAACACCAAGCACAGGAAACAAGAAAAACAGCTTTTGTACAAATTAGCAGCACAAAGAGACAGCAAATCACTAATAATAAAGGAAACA
>BGPR01003462.1:55126-93743 GCA_013235015.1 Araneus ventricosus
TGTGCGGTGAAAGCAGTCCAAGAAGCAGGATAATGGAGAACGAAGCTTTATTCACGAATATTCCGGAAAACACCAAGCACAGGAAACAAGAAAAACAGCTTTTGTACAAATTAGCAGCACAAAGAGACAGCAAATCACTAATAATAAAGGAAACAGCACTCCCAATAACGTTCAGAGTGTAGCAGCTGACCAATTCTCTTTGCAAGCAGACTCCAAAAAGATAATCTCTCGTTTGAGCACCCCGGTATTTAAAGTTTTCCCGACAGGACGTGACGTCACATGGAATATTCTAGAAGAATCTCTATATCTTCGTTCCTAAGAGAGATATAGCGTCATAATTCTCGCATATTCGAGTACTTTCCTTTTGTCGCCAAGTCAAGGGTAATGGCTAGGCTTTCCCCTGTATCTAATAAGAACCTCTACGAATGTCGCTTTTCAACCATAAAATTTATAAAGCAGGGAAACGGCATTACAGTTTCGTAACGATTGTAATGACACACAAGGTATTTTAATATCAATTATTTAAAACACTAACAATTCACTAGAGGGATATAAAATTCAACAAAAATAATAGAAAAGTACGCGAATGGAATCTAAATGAAATTTTGTCTAAATAATAACAAAATAATATAATGTACTATGGGATATAAGTTACTGAATTCATTCGAATCTATAATTATTTCAGTTTCTAATTCATGTTCATCTTAATAAAATAGGGAATAAAATACTGCGTAAATTTCCGACGTTATATTCACCTGAATAATTTCTTCTACATATACTAATGAGTATGTTCTGGTTTAAATCATTAACACATTAAATTGGAAGAAAGTCTATAGTTCTTTGGAGAGAAAAATATGCCATTGTATTTTAATTGTGTTATATGTCTTGTTTATAGAGATATATGGATAAATGTAATTTTAATGTTTGAAAACAAAGATAAAATAAACATTTGTATTGAGAATGGAAATTAAATCATCCACATGGGAAGTAAAACCAAAATCTCTGTTTTAAAGAGAACGGCAGAAACGTTTAGATGCAATAATGCAGTTTAATTCGCCTAATAAATTATTTTTCTCTCAGCAAAGACAATAGTTTCATGAATTAAAGAATTTCATTGCAGAAATTTCCCATTTTTCAATAAATTTTTTCTAATCTTTTCTTAATAAATCTTAATTTCTTCCAAAGGGCAATAAATGTTTGTATTCCATTAGAAAATCCTTTGTAAATTGCGGTTATTTAAAAGTATCATTTCATTTTATCGATAAGCCGTAAAGATTTATTTTCAGCATATGAGAAAATGAAATTCTAGTATGTATTGTTTTCCTTTACGCTTCTGGTGTTCTTTGCTATGAATACGGATAATACGTTTCCTTGGGTTTGATTTAATGCACTTGCATTAAAATTTCATTTTAACTGTACGTACAGATTCAACAGTTTCTGTATGTTGTTATCGCCGCAACAAAACAGGAAACTTTAAAATCACAAGAGACAAATATTTTATATCCAAGTCACTGCTGAATCAAAAAGATTGACGACAAAAACCATCACCTCCATTTTGAAGAATATTAAACTAATACTTATTTGTGTGTGGATTTACAATAGCTTTTCTCCATTTCTTCGCCTGGAAATGTTAACCTAACCATCCGTAAAATCGAATCGAATGTATCTTCGAAATTTGTTGGCGCTATCATGATTTATTTTTACTGTTACGTTTCACTGACAGTGCTCGAAATTGGGGTTTTTGTTATTAGATATAGCAGCTTTTCTTCATCCGTCATTATTGTCTGAAATAACAAAAAAGAATTTGGATGGGAGTTAGCCGTCTGGCATTTTCAACCGGGTTTTTTTTTTTTTTTGGAAAATTCAATCCAAAAAAGTTTAAAAGAAAGAACTCGATGGTGATTTTTTTATTTTATTTTTTTTGCAGAGAATCTACAACATTTTTCAACTTTCAAAAATTGTGTCGTAATTCGGTTTTCACATGAAAATACCTAATGCCATTTTAAGCTAATTTAGAAATTGTATTATGTGATTTTTATATTTTTAGGAGTAATAAATTGTCACTTATAATGAAGTAATTAGTACATAGTTTAGCACTACACTTTAAGAGCTTATTCTAACGAAATTCGAATTTCGTTTAAAACAAGCTACAATGTAAATTAATTATTAGTAGGGAAAATATTATGATAGGTTAGCAACGATGTACCTAATTTCGAAAGATAATAATAAAAAAAATAAACTGTATCTTCAAAAAAGACATTAAAAAGCATTTGATTCGGATGAAATGCAACAAAATGTGAGAAGAACTTCAAAGATTATAGAAGTTTAATTTTATCGAAGTATCGCTGTTTATAACGGATTTCTTTTTATACATTTGGATATGAACATCAAATGGTGAAATTGAAGCATCAAATGAAAAAATTCCATGGTGAAACTCTCATGAATCTTTTTCTCTATCACTAAAAAAAGGGGGGGGGGATTAGTCTATAAAATGTGCCTCAGTTTCCGGTCCTTAATCGGTTCCCGAAGGATTTTGACCATATTTTCAAATTTCATTTTTCGTGAATTTCGTAGGAAATAAAAAAAAAAAATGTAATTTACACTAACAATCATATCTCCCGTTCTAATCATCCAATTTTTCTGGGGTTTGCTTTGTTTGTCTCAGTTTTCAGTCCTTAGTGGATTCTCGAAAGAATTTTGACCGTATTTTCAAATTTTATTCATCGGAAGAAATCTGAAAAAAATGTAATTTAGACTAACAATCATATCTCCCGTTTTATTCATCCGATTTTGTCGGGGTTTGCTTTGTTTGTCTCAGTTTTGAGTCCTTAGTCGATTCTCGAAAGAATTTTCAACATATTTTCAAATGTTATTCATCGGAGGAAATCTGAAAAAAATGTAATTTAGACTAACAGTCATATCTCCCGTTCTAATCCTCCGATTTCGACGGGGTTTTCTTTGTTTGTCTCAGTTTTCAGTCCTTAGTTGATTTCCAAAAAATTTTGACCATATTTTCAAATTTTATTTTCCGTAAATTTCGAGCGAAATCTGAAAGAATGTAATTTATACTAAAATTGATGTTTCACGTTTTAATAATCAGATTGCGACGAGGTTTGATTTTTTTTACTTCAGTTTCTTGTCCCTAATAGATTTCTGGATGAATCTTGAAAATTTCTTGAAATTTCAATTCTTTTGAATTTCTCACGAAATTGGAAAGAAATATAATTCAGACTAAAATTGATATTTCGAATTCTAATCATCAAATTGCGACGAGATTTGCTTTGTTTACCAGTTTCTAGTCCCTAATCGATAAAGTGACCATTTATTTTTTCCCTCAAAACTGGACATTTTAAAATTTTTGTTTAATGTTATGTAATTTCAAGAAAACTCTTATTTCTTCAGTTTTCATTTATTAATGAAAATATCAGGAATAACCACGTTAAAATAAATAATTCATGTGATCTTACATTTTTCTGAAGAACACATTTTTTCTCCAGTATGTTTGGTGTAGATGTAAAAGAAAGAATGAAATTCTTGGCAAGATTTCTTAAAATTAACTTTGGTACTTAACGTTGCTTTATAAATTACGACTTGCAACAGTGTTTTCCAGCTCGTCCACAACTTATTTATAAGAAAAAAAGGCTCTTTCCGCGGGTGCATTAGTGCCGAGCAGGCATAGAATATATTCAATAATTATACGAAAGTTCGTATGATTTAAATTATTGCCGTGAAAATGTTTGAACAGTTCCACCCAACGGCTTTCGCTTAAAATATTCCCAGTGTTTCATTCTGTCACTTCATGCGGTGTAATGAAGTTAGAACTAAGTGCGAGATAGCAGGCTTCTGAGCAACTAACATAATATGTGTGACAAGTATAGCGTATGCTCCGTCATCGCCGGGCTACTAGACCGTAGGAGTTTTTTTTTAAATTATTTTTGGCCTCTTCTTGTTTGAAATTGTTATCGTGGGTTGGTCTCTTTCTGAAAACGGGACATTTGGGCGTCCCGAAGCTGTGCTTGGGGACAATGGGACAGGCTACCGAAAAACGGTACTGTCCCGTTCTAAACGGGGCGTATGGTCACATTACTAATCGATTCCTGAATGAATTTTGAAGATATTGTCAAATTTAATTTTTCGTAAATTTCGCACGAAACTGGTAAGAAATGCAATTTAGAGTGAAATTGATATTTCCGTTCTAATAATCAGATTCCGACGAGGTTTGCTTTGTTTACTCCAGTTTCTGGTAAAATCGATTCCCAAAGGAATTTTGATGACATCTTGAAATTTCATTTTTTCTCTATGTCTAAAAAATAACGAAAGAAAACGTTAGTCTCTAAACTAGGCACAATCAATAATAATTTTGATGTTCAGCAACGTAGATTTCATATGGCATTAATGCATTCAAGTGGTAAAATTTTCTCTTCTTGTGTAAATCCCCTGACATAATTACTTTAAGAAACTTGTTTATCCCGAGTGATTAAAGTTGATCTCGAAAAACTGTCCAAACAACTCTTCAGTTTTAATCTTTTTTTTCACACCAATGCTTCAAGCTGTTAAAATAAAGGATAGGCAATACTGAGAAGAATGAAAAAAAAAAAAAGGAAGAAGTGACTTCCACAAATCTGCTCTTCTGGCAGGGAGTTTGCGATCAGAGGAAAAAAGTTCCCAAAAAGTAAGAATTGAGGAAATAAAAATAAATCCCAGAGAAAAAAAATAATTCACTGTCAAGAATAGGAGATAACCTTTCGCTTCAAAGCTAACATTTGCCTTTGTGAGCAAGAAAAAAAATTCCTTGGGGATTCGAGTTAGGCAATTAAATGCTGAGAGGATCAACAGACATTCCTCTTCCAGTGCCTACAAAAAGACAAGTTCCGAATGACGTCATTCCCAAAACGCTGTTGCCACGAATCTGTTTTTCTTCACAATTCCGGCGTTGCATTGAGTGTGGCGGGCTGTGGTGCTTTGTTTGACAACGCTGCATCCAATCGAGCCAATTAGCGCTTGACTTACGACTTCTTCAGAAGGGGAATAGCGTAAATAACTGGAAAAAAAGTAACAGAAATGCCGCGATTAGAAGACATGTTTTTGTTTAAAATAATCGGCGCTTAATTACGGAGTATCTTATCTTTATTTAATCAGCGGAAAGTATGGCGAAAAATCAATGTGGACGTAAACATTATCACCGAAACGTAACTAAGTATAAACAAAACTGCTCATTAGTGCAATTCGGGGAAAGTAATTAAAGTCAACAATTGATAGTAGAAAAAATTTCTGCCCTTTCATGAAAAAGAGGGAAAGGAAGAGAAAGGAACGATTATTTTACCAAAAAAGGATTTAAAACAAAGATGATACTGTACATAATGCACTGATCCTCTAAGTATGACTTATAAGAGCCAACCGCTAGATTTCCAAAGACTGTGAGATATTTACTTAATTATAACTTCAAATTTAAAATTTTGTTTTGCATTTACTTGCGGATGGAGAACGATTTATTCTTATCAGTAAATATATTCATCTTTTGTGAATTCTGTTTTGAATTCAATTACTGGAAGGAAAGTCAATAAAGCACAAAAGGTTGTTTAAGAATACTCGGTTATGGTTATTTTAATGCATCTTTGTTGCTAAAATAATTTTCCCTCGTATTATTTATTTGTTTCATGCGTTTATCAGGTCAAAATATCTGTTAGTTGAATGAATTTTCTCATTTGTTTCTGTCTCGGATATTTGTCTTATACGTGAATTTGGACAAGCAAAGCATTGGAATTCACTTTAAATCAACACAGGAGAACGATAACTCATAACTATCTCAACTCGTGAGCAATTTTCGATTGTGAAAAAATTCCACGACCCCATGTGCACATGGAAAATTTTTCTGTAATCCCATTAAACTTAAGAGTAGGTTTACGGGTCTATTCTGGTACCCCCGGTTGGGTTGGGGGCCGTGGCGTTTTTCGCCCGTTTAAAAAAGGGAAAAAGTTGTGCCCCCCACCCCACCCGGGGGTACCAGACCCGTTAGTTATATTACCGTCCCGTTTTGAAACCGCACGAGGGCTATTTTGGGTAAGTAATTTTGTAATTTCGAGCCACGGTCAGATGACGGGTACGACACCTGAGCAGGCACTCTCCTCTCCAAGCTTCCACACCATACCAGCGAGAGGGCGTTTGGCCTCCTACGTATGATTTGGCGTGCAGCAGGCCCAATGCACGTGGATCTTCAGTGGATTCGGCTTTCAAACATGGAACCCCAACACCCTACCATTAGGAGTATTATAATTACCATTTTAAGAGTATTAAAATAAGGCATATTAAGCCATGATAAACAAAAGGAATTTGAGGTAGGTATTTGTATTTGGAAGTTTTCCATGCAATACTTCAGGTAAAGATGGCTATTTTTTATTAACTTTTCAGCTAATATTGAAGAACTTAACAACACTCTAAAAATGTTTTTACGACGACACTCAATGGTAAAGAAACACAACTCTGAATAAAACCTTTTAAAACCAAAATTAAAACTGGTCAATAATTGAAAAGAAGATTATTGATTTTAGTTCTTTTTATTAAGCTCTATGAAACAAGACAGTTTCAATTTTCTGAATTTATATTAGAGGCATGCTTTCAAATTCCATCATATATATTTTTTAAGAAAATATTTTTTAGTATTTAATTTTAAATAATTGTTGATTTTTTGAAATTTTTCCCCTATTTTAATAATGATCGTTGGGATTTAAATTTAGGCAAATTCCGTATTTGTTAATATCAACTTTCTTCATCATCATAATTCTGGAAAATACATAATTTGAAGGAAAACCTCAAAGTTTAGAAAAACAAACCTAATAGAACATATCGCATCAGTGGATTCGGGGTGACAAAATCAGCGTTTCGGACTCACACAAATACTTAAATAAGCGTAAATGCATTATAAAGAGAATTAGCTTGGTTTCTACTTCTTATACTAATGTTTGGAACATTCACACAATTTAAAGCGAATGATTTCATTTAGATTCTGTTAAGCAAAAGATGAAATAAGAATATTCTTATATTATTGGTCATATTAATGTCAATGAATCCCTGAATACAAGGGTCTCGAAAATTATTCTTCTATAATTATTCTTCCATATTTATGAGCAAAAGAAGATTGAGACAATAACTTTGACTTAAACATCATTAAAATTTGTTGAATAACTATCTTCAATAGAATTTTTATACACTTATATTTAACTTGACTTGTTTCATGTTTGTAAATAAGGAATTTTGTAATCGATTTGCACTCATTTTCTGATGTGCTTTAGTTTTGAAATTTCGTAGACTTGTTAGTTGCCTTGTTTTAATATTTTCAGGACTTAATTATCAGTTACTTGATTAATTTAATTAAATTTTGACTCCTTACCCGTGGCGCCATCTGGTAGTGGATTTAAGAAGAAATTGATTAAAAGAATCCGTAATATTTACATTAATGAATTATAAGCTCTGAAAAGAAGAAATTAATTTAAAAAATTCTACTTCTTAGTGAACTAATAAAAATGTGTTTTAAAAACTTTTCTTTTCTGATTCAGAACACATATGAAGGTTTTAATTGCATTAGCCATCGTTAATTGTTAATTGCATTAAACGCAGATAGTCATTAATTACAATAACAATTAATCATTACGCAGTTCGGACCCTACCACCATTTTATGGATTTCGATTTCGTAAGCTGTGCTTGTGGGCAACTTGCTAAAGAAAATTGACCAAACTCAAATACTCTTTACGGAATAGACTATTTATAATTCAATATTACAGTCCCATTTTTGCGATACACATTCTTATCGATTGTTCAAAATTTGAACCAAGACACATAGCCGTGTGCATGCCAGATCTAATGCAGTTAGCTTGACTAAAAGGGAAGAAAGTTTTATTCACATAGTTTTAAATTTCTTAAATGTATATGACATTATACAAAAATATAGAATAAATGACATTTTAATACTTTCCTATCCATTGCTATTAGTTCGGCACAGTATGTCCCAAGATAACTCAATGCCAGTAAACGATAACCAAATCAAATCAAGATAATATGTTAATTTACTTAGGAAAATTTCAACAGTAAAATTCTGTCGGTGATGTTTCGAGGAAACAGCTGTATCTCAAAATGCGTGTTTTGTAGTTGTTCCCCAGTTTCGTAATTGCATTCAATTAATGCTTTGTTTTCACATTAGTTTTTCAATTTCGAGGTTATGACGAAGTTTTCCGGAGGGAAACGAATTTGCGAAGTTTTTTGTCACCAGGAAAATGAGTTGTTGGAGGAATTAGTTTAAGAAACTGTGATTTCAAAGTTTAGTTATATTAACATCCCGTTCTGCAGCAACACGAGGGCTATTTTGGGACGGACTTCGTAATTATGAAACGCGGTCAGAGGACGAGGACAAAGCCTGATCACGAATTTCGTATCATTCACCTTCACGTTTCTTTACTACAAAAATTACCATTCTTTTAAGCGGACGTGTTTCATTTTTATAATCCTTTAGATTGTATCATTTGCTGTATAGGTTTAGCACAGCATGACAACATCAGGCCCTTGTGCCATAAAGCCCGAACTAACTGAAGGATACCAGAATATTTATTAATAAACTTCTCTAAGTGTCTACCCCTGCTTTCTTATTTTTATTGCCCACCCCGACCCTGCTTACCCAAAGAGTGTAAAGAAAGTGACGAGTCGGCGGGAAGAAAAATTCAAATTCAAGTATTAAAGTAATACAATACAAAATAATAGAATACAATAAAATACAAAGAATTAGATAATGCAATACAAAAAAATATAAGTAAAATAATGTAATAAAAGTAATACAATACAAAATTCATACAAACGCGAATATAAATATAATAAAATACAAACAGAAAACATAACAAGTATCTACAAACATAAATAATAAATAAATGCAACATAAAACATACATAAAATCAACAGGAAATGAAAATTTTACAAAATATAATAAATAGTTTTATAGAAAACGAAGTCTGAGATATAATTTACAGAAGAGAGACAGGAAAAAAATCTAAAAAATGAAAAAGAAGAGGAACAACAACGAAACAATTTCTATAACACAATTTTAATGAAAAACCCGAGTTCTGTAACACAATTTAGAAGAGCAAAAAGAAAGAAAGTCAGGTATGCCCTGATACACTTGGGAAAGTCTATTGCATATGTTATCACTTACAAGGAATATATCTCGAATTTTAAAAGTTGCATTTTTGTTAAAGATTAAAGATTTAAACCACTCTCTTTTAAAATTATTTTTTGGTTTTTTAAGGGCTACCCCTGCTTAGCAGTCATCCCTCTCAACGGCCATTTTTCTTCAGCAAGGAATTTTTTGCCCATACACATAATGTTAAAATAATCCTTCGGAACGGCCACCCGAACCCCTCAGAGCGGCCGAGGTGGTCGTAGGTTCTATTTCAATGAAGTAAATTATCTTCGTCTCACCTTCACGGCAGGACATTTTATTAAAAGAAAAGGAGGTAGGTGGAAAGAATGAACAAAATATTCATGCACTTAAAAACAACACCAGTAATCAGATCGAAATGAATAATTCCTTTCCCAATATGAAGAGGAAAGTGAGTTTCGGCCTCTAACGGGTTGCGAGTTCAAGAGTTCATTCATCCCTTTCAGGCACTGATTCGGACTCGTACAAAGAAGTTTCTGATAAGGATTGCGAACATCAGCAAACGGGATTTTTAGCAACAGACTTTAGGAAAAGTAGATGATATTATTGCCCATCCCGCAACAACAATCGACGAAACGATTGGGGATTTAATTTTCCAACTAAGAAAAATTGAAGACAAGTTACCTCCGAGAAATCTGAAAGATCCAAGAAAAACACAAATTGACTCTTTAAAAAAAATCGAATAAAGTACTTTTCTCCTTAGATGATTCTTAAAATTAGCTTTATCAGAAATAGCGAATTAAATACATATTCTGTACGTCCAGCCATGAAACCCTTTAGAGCGACCACTCCTCTGGTCGGCCAATTATCCTCGGAACGGAGGGTAGCCGTTCTACAGAGGTTTCACTATATAAATCTTCTTCATGATGAACGCACCAATGAAATAACACATGTCAACAGCTTGCTGAGAACCAGTGCTATAAATGACTGATTGATACGCTTTTCCGATGACTGATACGCCGTTTAGGATGTAAAGTTCACAAGAAGCCTGAAAAGAATTAAATTCTTCTCTTACATCAACTTCTTCCGGTCGTGATTGCATTTTTTCCTTGTGCGTTCAAGTCAGTGCACTCTTTTTTCCTTCTTCAGACCAAAATTCTATCTCCTATCAGATGAACCCTTCCTTTTCTGTCAATGAGGAATCACGCTGTTGTTATCGTAGGGCGCGTGTTGGGTCCTCATGCTTTTCGAGAGCGAGTCCACGTTCGTCTTTGTAAACACGGCGCGGATCATCCTTCATCGCCGCCTGCATAATAAACTTCGATGGGATGTCGAGATACCGTACGAAGTCGTAAACAATTATCTGCAGGTCACAGATCCGATGTTTCCAGAGCACTCGGTGTTGAAACACGCATCCTGGTTGTGTATTCGATGAGGTTAACTAGCGTCGACGCATTCAAGAAAAGGCCGGAGTCTTGTCTGGAAATCGTCGCTGTGAACTCTTAGGGCGAGGTATTTTAATCCACAGCGAGAGTCAGATTCAAAGAATTGCACCTTACAAATTTGGAAGGATTAACCCTTAAATACCCAGTGTTGCCTTTAAACAACATACACAATTTTGTCTTTTAAAGTCTTGAGAATTAGACTGAAGTACTAATGCCTGTTATTGATTACTGAAATTGTTATTAGATCAATTGACAACATAGAGATGGCAGGCTGAGTGCTGATGAGAAAATAAATATAAATTGGCGTTTCTCACTTGAGGCTGCATCTTTTTTTACTTCTCGTATGCGAAGTATACAAAGAGAAAATATTGTAATCGTCAAAAAAGTCGAACTCGAGATTTTAACGAATCTCCACATTTGAGACTTCCCTGACTCCGAAAAACACAATTTTGGAATTATGTCTGTCTGTGAACACGATAACTCGAAAACTATTAGAGCTACGGGGATGAAATTTGGTATGCGGTCTTTAAACATAATTTGTAGGTTTCTATCAAATTTTGGCCAAAATCCGTCAACGGGAAGTCTGTCTGTGGTCATGTGAACACTATAACTCAAAAACTTGAATAGCTAGATGGATAAAATTTTGGAATTATGTCTGTCAGTCTGTCTGTCTGTTGTCGTGTCACTAAATTCTCAGATTGTTAAATTAGCATGTACTTTTAAACTTCTTTGTGAATTAGTTTTTAAACTACATACTAATTCAACAATCTGAGAATTTAGTGACACGAAAATGACACGACAATTATAATTTAGTGACAAGACAGTTATACACTAAATTATAATTGTCGGGCCACTAAATTACAATTTAGTGACACGACACTGTCTGTCTGTCTGTGAACACGATAACTCAAAAACTGTTAGCGCTACAGGGATGAAATTTGGTATGTGATCTTGACACATAATTTGTAGGTTTCTATCAAATTTTGGACAAAATCCGTCATCGGGAAGTTTGTCTGTCTGTCCGCGTTCATATGAACACTATAACTCAAAACCTTGAAAAAGTCGAACTCCAGATTTTGTCGAATCTCCACATTTGAGACCTTTCTGAGTCCGAAAAGCGCAATTTTGGAATTATGTCTGTCAGTCTGTTGTCGTGTCACTAAATTTACATATTGTTAAATTAGCATGTACTTTTAAACTTCTTTGTGAATTAGTTTTTAAAGTACTTACTAATTCAACAATCTGAGAATTTAGTGACACGACAATTATAATTTAGTGACAAGACAATTATACACTAAATTATAATTGTCGTGGTCTGTGAACACGATAACTCAAAAACTGTTAGAGCTACAGGGATGAAATTTGGTATGTGATCTTGACACATAATTTGTAGGTTTCTTTCAAATTTTGGACAAAATCCATCCGTCATCGGGAAGATTGTCTGTCTGTCCGCATTCATGTGAACACTATAACTCAAAACCTTGAATAGCTAGATAGATAAAATTTGGTACACAGTTTTATCATCAGGAATGTAAGTCCTTATAAAATTTTGGGCCAAATCCATCAATGGGTTGACTGTCTGTTGGTCTGTTTATTCGCATATTTGTAAACACAATAACTCCGTAATATAATCACTAATATAAAAGAAATTTGGTATGTGGCCTTCTAACCTCGATTGTAGATTTGTGTCCAATTTTTGTTTCAATCAGTTAAAAACCAGCGGGAGTGGTCTCCCCTAAACTTTCTGGTATACTCCTAACACATGTAGAGAAAACTAGAATAATAAAAGACGTCAAATAAACTTCCGTCGCATGTAAACCAAAGTTGGAACCACGCGTGGTTTGAAGGATCAAAACAAATTCAAATCCTCTGCTCATTCTTTTGCGCAACAGGACCTGGCGAGACTCCCTAAATGTTTGCTTCCTTACAAAATCACTCCAGAATTTGTTTTTGGCAAACTGCCAAGTTTCGGAGCGTCCCTTCCTTGTACACTCATTGCCATTAGTAGGCATGCGCAGGGAGTTAGTTTCAAAACTGAACAAGTATGCGATTATACAGACCGACAGACAGTCAACCCTTTGACGGATTTGGCCCAAAATTTTATACGGACCTACATTCATGACGATAAAACTGTGTATAAAATTTTATCCATCTGGCTTTTCAAGTTTTTGAGTTATAGCGTTCGCATAACCCCGAACATACATACAGACAGACTTCCCGTTGACGGATTTTGTCCAAAATTTGATAGAAACCTACAAATTATGTTTAAAGACCACATACCAAATTTCATCCCCGTAGCTCTAATAGTTTTCGAGTTATCGTGTTCACAGACACACACACAGACACACATACAGACACACACACAGACACACATACAGACACACACACAGACAGACATAATTCCAAAATTGTGTTTTTCGGACTCAGGGAGGTCTAAAACGTGGAGATTCGTGAAAATCTCGAGTTCGAATTTTTTGACGATTACAATACTTTCTCTTTGTATACTTCGTATACGAGAAAGTAAAAAGGCGTTCAATTTGCATTTTCGCTGTTTTCAATATTCTACGACCCCATAAAAGCCCGACTTATCTTGGTACTTGGCATTTTTAAAGTATGTTTCATATGTTTTATATAAAAAATTAAAGTGAAAACATATTTTTAAATCCAATTTTAAAAATCGGGCATTTAAGGATTAAGACCAATTCAACGATTGAAAATGAAAATTCGATTCAAAATAACTTACATAAGTTAATTCAAGTATTACATACGGTGAATAGGCATACCGGAACAGTTGAGGAATTTTGAATTTTTATTCCGGGCGAAAACACATTCCAGATTCGTGAAGAATTTGTATCAAATGTTGTCCCACTTTTTACTTATCAGTACATAGTTCTTATTAAATCAAAGATTTTTCTTCTTTCTCATTTTTTAAAAAGTTAGCTTCTGAACAGTTCTTTTCCCCCAACTTTTACTATACATAGAATGGGATCACCATAATATGATAATGCGGATGATTTGTCTTAAAACAAAAGTAGTGAAAGTATTAATAAAATGTGTCATTTAAGCCTGTTTATCTCTTCTGGGTATTTTTAAATTTAATAAGTTAACTGTTTCACTGCTTCAGAAATTTTTAATTTAATTTATTGACTGAATTTTGTCCAATACAACTCCCATCTCTTCCCAGGCAGCGTTCTAATATGAAAGATGAGAATTAAAACTAATAAACAGTCATTTAACAAGTACCATATTAAAAGTTGTTCAAATATGCATTTGTTACCATAACAACATTTAAAGTCAATTTTCTGAATATCAATAATTTTTTTGAATATTTGTAAAAATTAACATAACTAGCGGTAATTAAAATAATGCATCTACTTATTTCTTACTTCTTATTAAACTTAAAACTGACATGGTGATATGAAGTACTAGCATGCATGAAAACTAAGAGTTAAATCGAAAAGCAAAACATGCATAAACTGAAGTTGCTTATTTTTGCGAGTTTGCGAATTACTTACTTTGCGATTTCATATATATATATATTATAATTATATTTCTCAAGACAATTAGGATTGGTCACAGAGTCGACGCTTCAGGATAGAGGCTTATGCATTTTGAGGGACGCAAGACAATGCTTCAAAAAGGGATCAATTTCATTCAACTAAATTACCCAGTTGATACTTTGTGGATATGTTTTAATTATTTTAACTAAAGTTTATTTTTAGGAAACTACAAGCTGAAAAAACATTCTTTTTATCTTCAAATGTATCACAAAAGAGATGTGAATCACAAAACTGCAACTTAGAAAGTGCAGAAAAACGTCAAAAGCATTCATTGCTTAAAAGCTAATCATAATTGCAAATCACATAGTAACATCCTGCAAATGGTCCACAAAATCTATGAACACTTATTTCCAATTTTCTAGCTTTCACAACAAATGCCTTATTATAAGGTGTTTTTTAATTGATGTTTTTGTCTGTATTTGTGTGAATATCTCTTTTCGCTGTTTTTCTCTTCCTCTCTCTTCTGAATTCAGATCACATTTCTTATACTGTTCAGCAACGGATTCCGAGACTACCACTTTTGGACGATTTTACACCGGGAAGGGTTGTCGGGCAATGAGTCATATGAGCTCTCTTTGTTAGATCACCCTCAGTAAAATGTAAACATCACCCTTCCATTCTTCACTTTCCCACTATTTCGATGAAAATAACTCCTCCCGGCGAATGCGCAAAAGCGCGGAGGGTTTCTAAATCCGCTGCTAAACAATACCTTCCATGTAAATGATACAATAGAAGTGCATAAGAAACAAATAATAGAAAACAGTTCTTTTGAACATGAGAAAACTTATCCAAATAGCCAATTGTTAAAGAAAAATAAAATGAGAACACATCTGATAAAATATAAAGAATTTGGGGAATAAATTTTATATTACAGGCGAAAATTTAAATACCATATCAATTACCTTCTACATGAGAAATTGGCTTTTAATTTATGCGTCAAAATCATCGACGAACGCTCAGCTTGTCTACCGAGCCCAAACTCCAGATCCGTCGCTTATTAAAGACGCCGATATTCTCATCAGAACTGCTGACAAGAGAATCCGGAAAAAATTCCAACCACCCCCGAAATGAGCATTCCATCGAACGCCCTCCCTCACCTATTTCAAACTTCCATCTTCTAAGACAAGCAGTTTAAATGTCCATCCATCATATTCTAGCCAAGGGATGGGCGAGAGGGTGGTTGTAAGGAAAGCTCTATTAAAGGGGCCATAAAAGTTCTGCCGACATTCCCCCTCCCCTTCACTTCAGCTCGACCCTCCCCCTCTTCTGTCAGGACCACTTAATAAGTTCTCTCGCGTCCTGAAGAGAGGATGATTGTTTTTTTAGTCTAATCGAACGGATGCGAGATTTTTTTTCGAAGTTTTTCTATTCTCTTTATAAATATCGTTTGGTGAGTTTTACAGCGTTTTGCTTTTAGCGGCGGCAGATGGTTGTCATTCCTAATGGGGAGGATGGGATTCGAGAGAGGGGACGGCCGCAAGAACCGCGGATTTAAAGGAAGTCGTCTGCGAGAAATGTAAAGAGGGACTATTTGGATGACCCTAAAGATAACAAAACAGGAAAGAAAACACTTTAGAAAAAATTAGAATGTCACTTTAAAAAAAAGGAATTTAATCTTTTATTGGTATAAGTGATGAGTAAATTACATCCTTATTTGCAGCTTCAGGGTTGGCTTCAGTTGAAACACCCTTATATACGTTTTTAAGATTTTCAAATTCCCTCTCAGCTTTGATAAGTGTTTATAAAATTGTCTTGGGTGAAATTTACTATAGTATTTTCTACAATTTTTATATCATGTTTATATACTCAATTTTTATTATATATTCATTTTTCTTGCATAAATTTCAATAGGTTTTTTTTCAGACATTTTGGAAAATTTCCATTCCTGATTAGGATTCGTTTTAGTCCATTTGACACAGTGACGAAAAAAGAGTAAATGACGCTTAAGGCATTAAATCCCAGTTGCTCGAGAATATTATATAATATTAGCACGTTATTGTGAATACCATGACAACAATATTGTGTAATATAAAACAATATTTCCGACTCGCTAACTTTTCAAAAATATAATAAATTTAAAGTTTTATATAAAAATATTAATTTCAACTCAAGTATTCATTTAATATATTATGGAAGAAAATCTGCAGGAAAAAAGTTTTTTTTTTAAGAGGCCAACTATTTTATAATATTGTACACTACTGTGAAAACCATATTACAAACTCTACATCTAACAAGATTGTGTAATATTCTAAAAGAAATATTGTAGATTCCATATTTGTTAATATTATGCAATATTTACACATCAATTTTCTTTGGCGTGTTCCACTTAAAGTGATAAAGCAGGCCGATTAGCTAGGACAGATTCAGTTTCTGACTCTGTCTGGGTTTTAAAAAATGTTCCGGCTTCATACAATATTGAACAATAAATTTTTTAAAAATTTTTTAAAATTTCACAATTTTATGAGTTATATGGGTATCTTTTTTCCCCCCAACATCTGGTAATATTTGGCCTTAAAAAGATGAAATAAGAAACAGTAATTTTATCTTCACTGTGCTCCCTAACACTGATTTCCGGGCATTTATGCCTTCCTTGCCTTATACTATAGTCAGCGACAACAGAAGTGGACAATGCATCAAAAACTGCGAATGTATCCCTACACCCAAATGAATAGTTTTAAATATGATCCCACTATATTTAAAGATAACTGCCTCTTCGAACAGAATTCTTCAATATTTTACGTAATGAATTTCGAAATTAAAAATGAAACATGTTTAACTTGAAAGAACTCTTTATAAAACCCTGAAAAGTGTGTAAACACGTTTGACGTCATTCACGTGTGATTCGGCTGTTTGCAGTTTTCTGTGCACTGCCAACTTGTGTTGTCATTGAATATAGCTACGTCGCTTATTTGAATGAACTACCGAAATTCATTCGTTGACGTCATTACTGCTCATGAACTGTTTAACACGATTTACTAAAAATGATATTTTAGATTAAAATTATCACTTTTACTTTTTTTTCTTGTTTCACTTTAAAAAATATAGTTCATGGAGTTGATTTTTAATCCCACCTTAAGTAGAAACGAAGCTGTTTAAATATCATATCTTTTTAATGTACACTAATGAAGCAGAAAACTTAAATTAGCTTTTTAGGACAACACATTTTTCATCTCAACGAGCCAATGACTTTTTAGATTGAAGTAATTAAACTTCGGTCTAATTTTTTATACTTCCCTGACCAAATATGTTTCGAACTAAAAGTTAGAATATATACTTTTATTTCTAAACCTTTTCCTTGAATGGAATTTAAGAAGTTTAGATCTTATCTACTTTTGTTCTCTCGACATCAACGCACTTTCATGTATCGATTTTGAAAATATATTGAAATTTAAAAATTTGTGGTTCGTATTGCTGTAATGGTACCTATTTAACCCTTTATAAGGCCATTTTTTTCTGGTAGTGGCAGTGGCGAATCCAGGGGGGCTATCGGGCATTAAGTCAGAATTCTTGATTTTATTTAAAATCACTATACCTGTTTATTCTTAATTTCTATTTCAAAAAAATAATAAAAATGTGACAATATTGCTTTCTGGTTTGTCAAGTTCGAAAATTTTCTTACTTTTCTAGTCATTCCCAGATGTACATGTAGTGTTGCCGCGGTCGAAGACATTTTTTGGTAAATTATTTCATTGTATTTTTTAATAAATTATCGGAAGTATTGTATTGTTTTTTATAATTCTTATTGTCAGATGAGTAAAGACTACATACATACACTATATGCCCAAAAGTATCCGGACACTTGCAGATTTTCACGTTTTTTGGAATTTTTCCGGAATGGTTTAACTGAATGCCTTTAAACTTCGGACATGTTAAGAATAGACAAAAACTCACATTTTACATTGAAGATTTGTCCTGAGGGCAATTAGGGGACCGTCTACAAACTGATGAAGACAAAAACATTTTTGGCCCACTCCGCTTCACACAATACCGATAACAAGATGAAACTCTCAGAAATCGTAATGTATAATATGCATAATATTTACAGGAATTTTCGTAAACTCAACACAAATATTTGGGAAGATATAAAAGTTTTCTTAAAAAATCTCAAATTTTCCCACCTGTTTTTTGCTTATAACATGCAGAGTTTTCTGTTATATTATACGAAACTTACAGAAAAGATGACAATATGTTAGAAAAGCATTTTGTAAAAATTTTGGAAAAGAAGTTTTGAATATTACAGGAATTATGAGCATTTTTAGTAAATACTGTTTTACTGCGCATGCGCGAAACATAGTGTAATTTTTCTTTCACAACTTTAAAGCCAGATATATTGGGCAACTTATATTAAAACATTCAGTTCAATATCATTAGTATTCAGAAAGATATCGGCATTACAACTATCTGAATTTTAGCTTCTGTCGAAGAGAAGCTAAAAGATGAGGGGTTGTACACAAATTGATATTTTTTAAACTTATATCTTTAAATAGTTATATTGAATTGTACAGTGGTTAGAATTTGCTGAATACCCATGAAGACATCTAACATTCGTAACGAATAAAAAATATATATGTAGAATTATTAAAATATTTTAAGAAAAGAAATTAATTACATAAAAAATCGTTTCGCCATAAAAGAAATATATTTAAAAATACCGTTTGACCGTAAAATTGTAATATGTAACTAGTTAATAATCATGTAAATAATATAATTAAAGTAATAAAGTTTTTGTTATTTATAGTGCCTAATTAGCTGGAATTTAGGTTATGCACGCAAATGTTAAGTCTTCATGGGTATTCAGCAAATTCTAACCACTATAGAATTCAATATAACTATTTAAAGATATAAGTTTAAAAAATATCAATTTGTGTACAACCCCTCATCTTTTAGCTTCTCTTCGACAGAAGCTAAAATTCAGATAGTTGTAATGCCGATATCTTTCTGAATACTAATGATATTGAACTGAATGTTTTAATATAAGTTGCCCAATATATCTGGCTTTAAAGTTGTGAAAGAAAAATTACACTATGTTTCGCGCATGCGCAGTAAAATAGTATTTACTAAAAATGCTCATAATTCCTGTAATATTCAAACATTCTTTTCCAAATCTTTATAAAATGCTTTTCTAACATATTGCCATCTTTTCTGTAAGTTTCGTATAATATAACAGAAAACTCTGCATGTTATAAGCAAAACACAGGTGGGAAAATTTGAGATTTTTTAAGAAAACTTTTATATCTTCCCAAATATTTGTGTTGAGCTTACGAAAATTCCTGTAAATATTATGCATATTATACATTACGATTTCTAAAAGTTTCATCTTCTTATCAGTATTTTGTGAAGCGGGGTGGGCCAAAAACTTTTTTGTCTTCATCAGTTTGTAGACGGTCCCCTAATTGCCCTCAGGACCAAATCTTCAATGTAAAATGTGAGTTATTGTCTATTCTTAACATGTCCGAAGTTTAAAGGCAGTCAGTTAAACCATTTCGGAGAAATTCTAAAAAATGTGAAAATCTGCAAGTGTCCGGATACTTTTGGGCATATAGTGTACGTAACCCACGCCGACCGACTCACCCAAAGGGTTTAGAGTCAGCAAGGATCGACGGGGAGGAGCCAGGCCAGTCATGAAAGGAAAAAGTTACAATATTTGGAGGATATGGATTACAGAGAGAGAGAGAGCTACGTGCACAAAAAAAAACACAGAAACACAGACAAAAACATACACAAACACATACAACACAAAAGCACCAACGGTGCAACAAAACAAAACCAACGTTGCAAAACACAAGAAACAAAAATGGATAGTAATAATGATAAAAAATAGAAACTCAATCAAGGGATTGCTTACATAACAATATATATATATACAATTCAGATCACAGACGCTGCAAGTCATCACAAATTTTCCTAGAAATTTCAAAAATTGACTTCAACCTGTTTGAAAATAAATAGTTTTTACAAAGTTTTCTAGTCCAGTGAGTCCGAGCAGCACCTGTCGGAAGTAGTAAATGATAGTCCTTGGTATACATACATGAAGTCGAGTAATGGTCAACATCTCCAAGCTCACCACACAAACAATCAGGATTGTTCAAAATCTTGAACCTGCACAGATATGCTGGAAAAGGTCCATGATTGGTAAACAGATAAATGACATATTTGTTGCTAAGGTAAGGTTAATAAGGTAAGGTGAGTAAAGACTGTAAAGTTAAAGTGTTTTGGTTTGCATAAGTATGAGGTTTGACATTCTTCAGGGCGATACAAAATTTTTATGACCTCAGCCCCCCCCCCCCCAGGACCCAAATCCTGGATTGGCTACTGGGTAGTGGTATAATAAAATAACTTTGGTATTGAGATTAGTTTAAGAAAAGAAATTCATTTAGCTTATTGGATGATATTTTTTTGTTAATTAATTTTTTAAATTAATAATTAATTACCAAGTCGAGACACTTAAAAAATGCATTTAAAAATTGATGAATTTGGTGGAAGTATATTCTCACGGCCTTAAAAAGGGTTAACAGTGACATTTAACCCTTTCATTGCCGACCAAAAGTATCATACCTATGAGAAGAATGCCGGTTCAATATGACGAATTTGCTAAGGTTTGGGAAAAAGCCCATGAAAACAAAATAAGAATGATGTTCACAAAATTAAAAAAGAAGCATATTACTAATATAATAGCCCAGATCCTCCGGTAATGCTCTGACGTCACCAGCAATAAAACTCGAGCCATAGCACTGCGAGACGTTAAACAGCATTATTTCATTGTCAGAGAATCTAAATTTCAGTCATTTTAAATTTAAAAGGGTAATTGTCGTTCTAATTTCAAATTTAATAGCTCTAAAATAGTGAAATATAATTTGCTATCCATTGATTTAAAATTTATCTCTCTATGATCAATAGTTCCCGAGAAATTTTAAATTATATTAAACTATATTTCAATTTAATTTCCGTTTTTCAATAGAAAGTAGTAAGTTACATCAGTGGTATATCATGCGCGAGATATAGTTTGGACGCCAGATTGTATCTGAATGCAATCGTGGCGATGTTGTTTTCTTGCCAAGAATTAAATTAGCCACCAGTGACGTGAATCTACCATTCGTTCTCAACCGCCGCCAGTTCCCGTTAATTCCAGCTTACACGATCTATCAACAAATCGCAGGGGCAAACTTTCGACCATGTTGGAATTTACCTCGATGAGACATTTCACATGGACAGTTCTATGTTGCACTTTCGAGGTCTAGGATTCCCAATCACGTTAAAATTTACACAAAGACATCTGAAGTACAAGGAAAATTATTAAACAACAAAAAATACTTCACACGGATTGTTGTTTACCAAGAGGTTTTTTGAATAAAGAAATATTTAAATAATATGTAAATAAAAAAGTATTTCCTGTCATAAAACACATGTTTATTTTATTTGTTTTGAATCAATGTTAAACATTTCCCTCGCATATATATCTATTTAAACGCGTCAAATTTGAAGGGAAATCTCTCGAATGAAGAGGCAATTTGCACCCTTCAAACCATGACGTGTGATTTTCTAGTTACGAAATAAAGGGAGAATAAATCAATGCGAATTATATTTCAATATTTTTTGAAAATCATACGAATAGCATAAATATAAAACAATATGAAAAACAGAAAAATCGAATATAATTAATATTAATAGAATATTATTAATATTTAATATTAATCAAATATTATTAATAAATCGAATATATTGTAGCGTCAGACTCAAAAAATAGCCGATCTTTAAATAAAAAATATATTTATTTGCCTATTAACGAAATGAAGTCGTTAAGTCGTGCAAAACAATTTGAAGAAATGAATTTCCAAGCTTGAAATATTAATCAATCACAATTATTAACATTACGTGAAGTCTGTACCTCGAGAACAAAACATCTCAAAATAATTAACAAAGCCTTCTTAGCTCAGTATTTGAAATATAAGACTGAAGCCCGAAAACAGTTTCGTTACAATATTAATAAAACCATTTATAACGTTTTATAAATTTATTTTGAGACATAGTTCTCTCGCAATATGTATAGTAAAGCGCCATCGCATACGCAACGATATATAGTCGTTGGCACTTTTTACTTTCTCGTATACGAAGTATACAAAGAGAAAGTATTGTAATCGTCAAAAAATTCGAACTCGAGATTTTGACGAATCTCCACGTTTTAGACCTCCCTGATTCCGAAAAACACAATTTTGGAATTATGTCTGTCTGTGTGTGTGTCTGTGAACACGATAACTCGCAAACTATTAGAGCTACGGGGATAAAATTTGGTATGTGGTCTTTAAACATAATTTGTAGTTTTCTATCAAATTTTGGACAAAATCCGTCAGCGGGAAGTCTGTCTGTCTGTATGTTCGATAACATGCGAACGCTATAACTCAAAAACTTGAAAAGCCAGACGGATAAAATTTTATACACAGTTTTATCGTCATGAATGTAGGTCCGTATAAAATTTTGGGCCAAATCCGTCAAAGGGTTGATTGTCTGTCGGTCTGTATAATCGCATACTTGTTCGACTCCATACGCATGCGCAATAGTAGAAATGCCTGTGCAAAGAAGAGACACTTCGAAAACTTGGCAGTTTGCCAAAAACCAATTCCAGCGGCGAGATTTTGTAAGGAAGCAAACATTAGGTCGTCTCGTTTTACTTCCGTGCTGGAAACAATCTCTGCGCATGCGCAAGCTATTCTCCTGTTTTCTTCTCCGCACGCGGAACTGGCATTGCTCGAGTTTGATAAAAAAAAATAAATATTGCGAAGTTTTAATACATACGTATCTTTTTGAATATGATTCTTCACCTCAATATTTTATTATCACTATAATCAACAATGAAAAACCTTCTGATAGTCATTGCATTCTGGGTTACAGTTGGTTCGAACTTTTTATCAACGCAGGGGGAAGGGAAATGACAAATGTTTGAAAAGTATACGAGAAAGTTTAGGGAGGCCACTCCCGCTGGTTGCAAATGTTTTTAACGACGATATATCGTCGTTCGGCTCTAAAAGGGTTAAATAACATTTTCCAGTTACAATAATTCATTAATTTGTATTTTGAATATAGTTTCAAAAGCATAGCTGGAAATATCAACATTATTGTCACGTGCTTTGGGAAATCTTAGAAATTACACGTTTTTTTCATTTTCATGACTTTTTCTACCAGATGTTAAATAAAAAAATGTACACGCTTAAAAAGTATTTATGATCCTTTTTTAATTGCTCAAAAAGTAAGCAACCACTTTAATGACCCATAAATTAATTTCCAGAACTTCTTGGAACTTTGGAAAGAATTTTAAATGATTCTCTGTATGAATAAGTTTCTTTCTCTACCGGATCACATAAATATCTCGTACTTTTTGTGGTTTAGTTGAGTTTTATTGCGAGAGAAGCAGGCACCACCATATTGCGTCGAAAAACTAGGCTATAAATCAGTGATAACACTGGCTATAAAATTATACAAGTGTAAATCAAAATCCTATCGTTGTTCTGAAAACCACATTTATATGCAAGGCTGAACAAACTGCGTCAGTCGTAAAAGTCAAATAGTTTAGTAAGATGTCGATTCTGGAAAGCGAACTCTGAATTTCGTTGGCACGGAAACTATAAGAAACTATATTTTGAAATCAATTATATAAGATATAGAATGGATCAATCATTTAAGAAGAGTGCACTATAAGCGGGTTTTTGTAGCTTAAAATGTACTACGTATAACCTGCAAGTTTTGTGTTTTCCATGTAAATATGCTCCCAATGTAAGATTAGAAATATCTATAAATTTTTGAAAGATAATAGATGAACTTCGCACGAAAATATATTGTATAACTGGGCACATTCAACACAGGGTGTCCGAGAATTCTGAGACATATTTCAATAATCAATAAAAAGAAACCTAATAATGTTGCAACTACGTTTTGTTTGTTTGTTTTAAATGAGAGCGCATTTCAAAAAGATTTTTTCAGAAAGGAAACGCGTCGTTATGGTGGTTTAGGTGGCGGTAAATTATTGAAAATCTTCCGTTTGTGAGAGCCATTATCTGCGAAAATATTAAAGCTAGAAGAAAAATAAAAGCATGCATTTGTAGGGAAATTCACGCTCTTTAATTTGTTAATTCACATGTAGTGTGAACAGTGTCGAATCCGGGGGGGGGGGGGGGGGGCGGCGCCCCCCGCTGAGGTTATAAAAATTTTGTATCGTCGTGACGAATCAAACCTCATGGTGTATATAAACCAAAACACTTTAACTTTACAGACTTTACTCACCTGACAATAAGAATCATAAAGAACGTTACAATACTTTCGATAATTTAATAAAAAATACAATGAAATAATTGACCAAAAAATGTCTTCGACCGTGTCAATGCTTCAAGTGCAAATGGAATGACTAGAAAAGTACGAAAATTTTCGAGCTTGTGAAGCCAGAAAGAAATGTCGCGTTTTTATTATTTTTTTAAAGAAATTAGGAACAAACAATTGTAGTGATTTTAAATAAAATTAAGAATTCTGGTTTAGCTCTGGGGGGGGGCTGCAGCCCGATACCCCCCAGATTCGCCACTGAGTGTGAAAACTGAATATTTTTTGAGATATTCAGCAAAAACTAAAAAGGGAAACCAGAAAACGCACATAGGCATCTGCCGATTGGTAGCCATTGCGTACGGAATTCTCTCGCTGTAGAAAATTTAGAACGTTGTAACGCCGCGTTACCTATCTGAGAAAAACTGTTCTATATGCTCTCTCATTTAAAAATAACATAATTGTAACATTATTAGGCTTTTTAAAATCAATTTTTGAAATGTGTTACATAATTCTCGGGCACTCTGTATTTTTTTCCAGTAATTAAATTTCCAATAATTAAAATTTCAGTTAATAAAATAATTGCGCTTATTTTCAAACCTTCATCCTATTGCAAAATCTCAATTTTTTTTCTTCATTGCTTTATGCGCAAATAGGGTTCGTCATATGAAAAGCAAGTCGTTAATCATATGAAAAGCAAGAGACGTGGCGTGAAGTTTACAAGAAACTCTAATTTTTTTAAAAGTAACTTTCAAAAGTTTAACAGGTATTGATGAAATTGAAAGCTTATAAATTATAGTAAGGGTGTTTTTTTAATTCAGTATCATCCCTTAAAATGTCTTTGATGGTCCAAGAGAGTGCATATTTTTCATGTTTGCTTTATTTTTATTACAAGTAATGAAAACATCTTATTTTAGATACTTCATTACACAGAGATTCCAAAAGTATACATTAAATTCATGCTAATGTCGTCTTATATTCTTCTTGTTTCAGAAAAACTCTTCATCATGAGGATTGCTAGTCGATTTTAATTAATAAGGATTTAAGATATTTAACACCTATTTTTAATTATCCATTTGAATGTTAGTAGCCAACGGAAAAAAGTAAAATAGAAATAATGAGTGAAAAAGGGCAACTTTTGTCATGATTTTTCACTACTTTACCCCAGAGAGAGAAAAATAATAAATTATCGAGGAAAATTTAGTATGTTCTGTTTTCGGCATCAACTGTTTCTTTCATTTTAACTGCTTTATTATGGCATAAACAATGAAAGCGGCAACATTACTAAATTGTTGAAACTTTCATTTTTTTAACGTTCCTAACTATCTGTATAATGTAATATATATTAAATTCTGATGAACAAAATGGTGATTTATAACAGAGAACTATACTTTCCATTATATTTCTTTTTTAATATATTCATCTCTTTAATCTTATGATTCTACATAATTCTAATAGGAGCTACTTTACCGAAATATTAGTCACCTCAGCATACTTTCGATAAACCAGGGGGAGTGGTCTCCCCTAAACTTTTTCGTATAATTCTCCAAAAATTCGAACCTACTGTAACCCAGAATCCAAAGACTATCAGAAGGTTTTTCATTGTAGATTATAGTGATTGTAAAATATTTAGGTAAAGAATCAAATTCAAAGAGATGCGTACCGATTAAAACACATCTATCACGCACTTCCACTTTTGCCGGCTCAAGGACAAAGTGGCGTAATCCTTCCGCGCACACGGATATTGCTACCAGTACGCATGCGTAAGGAGAATCGGATTAGAAAAATTAATTATGCAATTCGAACGCCTTTTTTTAACTGATTGACACAAAAATGGGACTCAAATCTACAATTAAGGTAAGAAGGTCATATACCAAATTTCAGTTACCTAAGTAATTTTGTTGAGAAGTTATTGCGATTAAAAATATGCGATTACGCAGATCGGCAGACAATCAACTCTTCGACGGATTTGGTCCAACATTTTATACGGACCTACATTCAAGATGATAAAACTGTGTACCAAATTTTATCCATCTAGCTATTCAAGTTTTTGAGTTATAGTGTTCACATGAACGCGGACAGACAGAAAGGCTTTTCGAAGACGGATTTTGTCCAAACATTGATAGAAACCTAAAAATTATGTGTAAAGATCACATACCAAATTTCATCCCTGTATCTCTATTAGTTTTCGAGTAATCGTGCTCACAGCCACACAGACAGACATAATTCCAAAATTGTGTTTTTCGGACTGAGGGAGGTCTAAAACGTGGAGATTCGCCAAAATCTCGAGTTCGAATTTTTTTCACGATTACAATACTTTCTCTTTGTATACTTCGTATACAAGAAAGTAAAAAGGCACGTACAGCTTACTAAACGTTCTCTAAATTTTTTAATTCAGCGATAAATTTTTAATTTGGGCGATAACCACCCACACAAGCACTTTCCAGAATGCATTCAACCGCAAACCACCCATTCTGCTTTTATGAATGGGAGCACTTTTGTGACAGAGAAGCGCAATCTAAAACCGCCATTGAAAAGGCCGATGCGGGCTTTGCAGCTGGGATATTATAGTTAGCAGACGCAAGCATGAGGGTTCACTGTGAGAAGTAACTCGGGGTTTTAATGGAACAATGACGAGGCCACCCTCGTTAACATTCTTGTTCCTATTTTTGTCTGATTTATAGTTGCATTTGTTTGTTTGGGTCTATTTTTGTAAAGGAAGAATAAATGCAGATGCGTATCTATTTTGAAAGGGCAAAAAAGCAACCTTCGAGATGTTGTTCTTTTATCAACCCATTTAAAACTGAAAACTACATGATTATCTCCTCTTCAGACATTAAATGAAAGGTTGGTATATTCATTAACTAGTAGTTCTGTGAACAGTAGATCTTACTCCCCCCCCCCCCATAAAAAGGGGATATTCTAAGATCGTAGTCTTTAAAGATTTAGCCTTTTTTCGAATGTTAATTCTTTGCCTTAATGACACAAATCTCAACATAATAACACAAATAATAAGATAATGACACAAGTCTCTGCTTTTGTTAGTATTCACAAAATTATAATTAAATGTCTACTTTAAACAATATTAACCTTCCAGCGGGCGCGCGTATGCAAGAGATACTTGCATTGTGCATCGTATTACATATTTATATCGTTCTTTTATAAATTTAAGTGCAATTTAGATATATAAAACCTTTGTTTACTATTAAGCTAATAAATATAGATAACATAAATAAAAGTTTCATTTATTTTTGTAAAACAACACGATATATTTATGTAATAATCTCACTTAATTTTATTTTAAGTTCTAATATTATATATTTTAAAGTCTTAATGTATTCCAAAATCACTTTTCTTAAACTCCAGTTTCGTTTTATTTCCAGCGCTAGAGGTATATTAAATCTCTCGTTTTGGGATATTTATTACTAAAAGAATATTTAAATCGTTTTCACGTGCCCACAGAAAACACTTACGTAATTTACTAAAAATAGCCAATATTCCCTTCACTTTGATCATGTGTCTATATATTATTCCCTTCTCTGAGAGAATGCAGGGATCATCGGTTCTCTTTTGACTTGAAACTTGAACCAAGATGTATGTACATTCCGTCACTCTCCCATAATAAAAGAAAATTAGTTAATAACTCGGCCTGTTTTTTATTTAACGACTACAACAACGAATACCTTTCATATATGTAATACGATGCATGATATGTCGTAAAATTTGCGCAAGCGTGCCCGCTGGAAGGTTAACAAAATTACAATTAATTGTCTGCTTTTATGAGATTTGACAAAATTGTAATTAAATGTCATTTGCTATTATCAGTACTTTTAGAGGCATTTTAAATGGAGTTCCATTTACTTAAATCGTTCAAAAAAGGTGTATATTGCATGAAGCGGAACTGTTAATACAGGCACCATCTTGAAACGGAATTTTTTAAAAAAAATTCATGTGGGAGGCTGTCTCTGCGAAATGGCCGCTGGGATTGAGGGGCATAGACTTACTTACCTTGCTCAACTGTGACATTCTGTAACTAAAGTTGTTCTATGTGACTAAAGTAGCTCAATGTGACTTTGACCTATGAAGTATGCTCTATGACCTTTCTCTGTTAAATGAAACTAAAACCAACGCAAGTCAATTAAATCGACGGAAAGGACAGCTCAACAATTGTTAATAATAATTAATTAAGGACAGTTAATTAATCGATTACTCAGCTGTGGCTTTCTGTGACTAAAGTAGCTCTATGTGACTATGACCTATGTTCTATGACCTTTCTCTGTTAAATGAATTAATCTGAATGAATTAATTAATCTGAAATGAATTAATTATAAAATCCAGTTAATATACCACTCACAACTGATGCGTGCGCGCGCATCGGTCACTGTGACGTCATTACAATTTTTAGTGATTTTTACCAACTTTGAAGCTCGACTGTGACTAAACCGTAATTCCAAATTCTAAAATTCTTCTCTCTATATGTTATTTGTGTGTGTTATATGTAAACCAACTCTATATGTTATTTGTTTGCAGAGCTATAAGCGTTTAAAACTACCACGAAAAGCGTCATTTTATTTTTATCCTTTCCCGAGACTCCATTAGACCACTATGGAGAGACGTAAGTCTACGTCAAAATAAAAATCCTTACACATCGTTTTTAATGACTTCAAGGAACATTCATACCAAATTCGAAGAAAATTGATTTGGTCGTGACTGTGTAACAAACAAATTTGCAGACAAAATGCCAAACAGTAGAGTTAAAACAGGACCTCGCTTCGCTCGGTCAACTAGTAGTTCTGTGAAGAATATCACTAGTTGACCGAGTACTAATAAATCCAGCATCAAAAAAAAAGTCTATGACCTGCACTTCGATGAGTCTTTAAGGTTTAGCTATTTTTTTTCCGAATGCGAATTATTTACACAAGCTCCTGTTTTTATCAGTGTTCATAAAATTGCAATTAAATATCTTCTTTTATCATTCCTAACAAAATTGCAATTGAATATCTCGCCATTACCAAAATTACTCAGATGTTTTAATGGTGCCAAACTCGCCGTTGACTCGGTAAACAATAAAACTATTAAAATTGCCGCCATCTTGAAACGGAATAAAAAAATAAAGATCCTCACACGTACATCGCTTTTAATGAAATCAAGGAATATTCATGCCAAATTCGATGAAAATTGAACAGCGCGTTTGTCCACGTATGCGAAGCAAAAATATTTCCAGACTAACAGACGAAATGCCGAATAGTCGAGTTAAAACATGGCCTTTCTTCGCTCGGTCAATAAATCACTATTAATTTTATGGGGAAATAAACTGATAATTTCGGCAGTTGCAGTATCACTAAAACAAATCCAGTTTGCAGCCCATCACTAAAACAAATGCCATACAATTATCATAAATTGAAGGATATTTGATTTTGCAATGAATAATGTTTCATGATACAGACTGGTGGAATAAAAAGGGATAGTATTTCTTGACATTAAAGATGTGTGAATTAAGGTACTCAAAGTCGAAATAAAATATCCTCAGATCTGTCATTTTAACATTAAACTTTTCAAGGTATATGCATTAACATCTCCTTAAATTTTAAAGGCAATTTAGTTATGAAAATTTTTTAAAAGAGCAAATATATATATATATATATATTTATTAATAAGCAAATATTTTCTGTGTGCAAATAAACAAGTAGTGCCGTCTGAACAAATTTGAGCGTCTTGGGCTTAAGATATTTAAGGAATTTGAGCGCCTATAATCCAACGAAAATCCTTTCCTAATAAAATAATTGAAGCGTAAAAAAATATTTTAAAAATTTAACATACATTATCTTCGTATGAATATTTTTGAACTTGTATACATAGTTATATAACATTATAAATAGATTTCTGTCTAGACATAAGCCTTAGTCATATTTTTACTTTTAATATATTTAAAGTTACAATTAAACAGATTTTTTAGTTCAAAACTCAAATAAAATCACTGTAGTAAATTTTTAGGCGACCCTGGGCAACAGCCCATTTAACACATTGGATAAGACGGCTCTGTAAACAAGTATTTCCCTTTCGTCTTTCTCGTATACTTCCACAAAATGGCGCATTTTTGTTTGTCGTATAGTGAAAAGAATCACGTATGCACTGAGGAACAATACTTCTTCCTGTTGACTGATTTAGTCCAAATATGAATACAACTAGGAACAATACTTCTTCCCGTTGACTGATTTAGACCAAATATGATAATGATCTACAATTCCGGTGATAAACTATATCTCAAATTTCAACGATCTAGCTCGTTGCATTTTTGAGTTATCGTTTTCACAGTAAACAGACAAAAAAATCCAAAAATGGATTTTTCGAATTCAGGCAGGTTTGAAACGTGGTGACTCATCAAAATCTCGAGGTCGAAATTTTTGACCATTACATTGCTTTCTAATTCTATATTTCATATAAGAGAAAGTAAAAAAAACAAAAAAACTACTAAACTGAAATTTTAAAAAAATGTATAGTAAAGCACAGTTTATACGTTTCTCATTTACGCATCGTTTACATTTATACGTCGTTTCATCACAGTACCAATTCATTCGTAACTATTGTAATGATAAAATATTTCGTTTATACGACGCAAACCTTCGATTATACGTCATTTTCTCCCACTCTAAAATTAGCAAATTTTCTTCCTCAGTCATTTTCCATCCTTTCTATTAAGGGGAAAACTTTTCCCGGGAAGCAGGAGAAACAGGGAGCAAAACATCCTCCCTGCCATTTCCAAATAAAGGCCTACCTGCGTGCACATAAATCGTATAAAATAAGGAATGTATAATTAATACTCAAGACACGCAATAAATGTATGATTTTTCTCACTTTTATCATAAATGTTTAATTTTAAAATTTAATTATCGATTTCCATATTATATAGTAACAAACTATCTTAAAACCTTTAAAATTATTATTTTTAAATGAATTTGCATTAGTAGCATTAAATTCATAATGATCAAAGTTGTTTTTCAAAAATTTCGATTATACGTCTTTCCATTTATACGTCGTTTTCGTATTAACGTCGTCAGTCCCTTGAAAGACGTTAGCTCAGGTTTCGTCCTCTTTATCTGACCGCGGTTCGAAATTACGAGGTCCGTCCAAAATCGACCTCGTGTTACTTCAAAACGGGACGTTAATATAACTAAACTAAACTAAATTTTGAAAGACGAATAAACTGCTTCACTGTACATATTTAGTTATCTTTGTCGAAAAACGTTGACATTTCGAATGTCATTCAATACTTAATAACTGACTTTTCTAACGCATAAAGATGACGACAGAAGTGACATTATTTTTATTCGAAGGAAACACCTCCTATTTTTCACCACAAGACTCATCTTTTTGAAGGGGGAGGGGGGAGGGAGAAAAGCAATCTTGACACGAGTATTCCGTCTTCGGCGCTTTCACATCCCACTTATTTATAAATGCCACGACTCCCGGATCATGTTTCCTGAAAACTCTCATTATTTGACTTAAATTCCGCTGCAGGAAACGGACAATCTCCCGTGTCACATTAGGTCACCTTTTTTTCGGGACGTTGACTGATTCCCCGATGAGATAGTCGCCATCTGTCCCAGCGCCCTTTCATTTATTTATTTCTTCTCCCGCGCTGACACCGAAATCAGTCTTGGAGAGACGATGCCCTGTCACCCAAGAGCGAAAAAGGATTTCTCAAGTCTGATTTCCTGTGAAATAAAAAAGAAGTGTGTAAATACGGCTTATCTTTTTACTTTCTCGTATACGAAGAGAAAGAATTGGAATCGTCAAAAAATTCGAACTCGAGGTTTTGACGAATCTCCACGTTTTAGACTTCCCTGAGTCCGAAAAACACAATTTGGGAATTATGTCTGTCTGTCTGTGAACACGATAACGCGAAAACTATTACAGCTACAGGGATGAAATGTGGTATGTTATCTTTCATCATAAATTATAGGTTTCTATCAAAATTTGGACAAAATCCGTCTACGAGATGTCTGTCTGTCCACGTTCATGTGGACACTATAACTCAAACACTTGAATAGCTAGATGAATAAAATTTGGTACACAGTTTTATCACCAAGAATGTAGATCCGTATAAAAGTTTGGGCCAAATCCATCAAAGGGTTGACTGTCTGTCGGTCTGTATGATAGGAAACTTGTGAACACAATAACTGTTTAAGATAATGACTTAGATGTACGAAATTTGGTATGTGGTCTTCATACCTAAATTGTAGATTTGTATCCAATTTTTGTGTCAATCGGTTAAAAGAAAGGCGTTCAAATTGCATAATTAATTTTTCTAATCCGATTCTCCATACGCATGCGTACTAGTAGCAATCTCTGTGCAAGCGGAAGGATTACGTCACTTTTTCCTTGAGCCGGCAAGAGTGGAACCTAGCACTGTGTGATAGAAGCGTTTTAATCGATACGCATCTCTTTGAATTTCATTCTTTACCTAAATATTTTACAATCACTATAATCTACAATGAGAAACCTTCTCATAATGATTGGATTCTGGGTTATAGTAGGTTCGAATTTTTTTATCCACGCGGGGAGAGAGGAAACAGCACCTTTTTGGGGAAGTATACGAGAAAGTTTAGGGGAGATCACTCCCGCTGGTTGCAATCTAGTGTAGAAGAGGGTCAAAAATCGAGTTATAGAGGTTTTGGGAATATGCCATCTTCGATAGTAGCATTTGTTGGGAGAGCCTGGGCCAGTTACCTATAATCTCCAGTCCATAGGCTTGCTGGAAATAGTTGACATAACACACAGGATAACTTTGGTTTAATAATACTGTGCCAAGGAAGTGGGAAAAAAGAAAAAATTGAGAGAAAGAAATTAAAATTGTGCAGGAGTTATTTAAAATAAAAAAAAGATACATTGGTGGTTAGATGAAATGAATTCGCTTGCAGTCCCCAGAGGTTCCCAACCTGTGGTACGCGTACCCCCAGGGGTCGAGGAAGGACCATTTGGGGGTACGCGAAATCAAAATTGTTAATGGTGGAAGCAAGAAAACATCACGAATTAAAAAAAGAATGGAGAGTTTTATTTCCCCAAGTGAATACTTGCTATTTTATAACTATATCACTTGAATAGTTGATTATTACGACGTGTAATTTTTATCCTTATAAGTTAGAACCAAATACCTACAATACTGGTTTCATTTGCTTTGGAGTTGAATTAACACTATTGTAAAAATGGAATAAAATGTGAAATCAAAAATAAGTTCTGCAAATGTTCTTGATTCGAGTGGTTTCACTTTTAAGCTAACTTAAGCTAACCTTGATGTTATTGATAAAACTTCTTGGCATAGACGGGTGGTAGTGTGTGTATGGGAGAGAGTTGGATATGATAGTAGGGGGTACGCGAAAACAAAAAGAAAAATCAGGGGTACGCGGGGGAATAAAGATTGGGTACCCCTGATGTAGATAAGTGAGAGTTCAGAAGGAAGAGATGATGAGAAGCATTCGATGTTCAATATAGTTAACGAGGTGGAGGGGTGTCTTGTTCTTCACGAAAATGCAGCATTGAAGAGAATTGTGAAAGAGTTCATGAAATTATTTCTCTTGTTTACTGAAAGCTTCCGCAAAGAGGAAGAATCTTGTTTTCAACACTAGTTTCTTTGTGAAGTTCATTTAGGAGGTTTTTAACGTTGGGAATGGCTTGAATGATGCTTTTAAGATGATTAAGTAAGACTGCACTGAAAACATCAGTGCAGTCTTCATTCAGAAGACTGAGGTTGAGAAGTTCTTTATTCTGGTTGTCGTCGGTGTGAGGTGTGCTGCGTTGCAGGTTGGGGGTTTCGTCTAGTGAGCTCCTTTAACCAGAAAAGGCATTTTAAATTACAGTACTCTTTTACACTTTTCAAGGGACTAGAAGAAAGTGTTGCGAACCGAGGGAAAGCATAGATTGTTGGAAACTACTTGCATAAGTAAAAATGCCCTGGAAAACTAAGGAGACCAACAAAGGACGGGGAAACATTAAAGACATGAACGTAAATACGGGGTAATATTGTATTTTTAACTTTATTATAAACAATTCAGACAAAACACCCTTGCAGTGGTGTTGCAAAAGTTAGTGGCGCGCAGGGCATAAAAAGATTCTTTTCGCCCCCAGTTGTCATCAGAGGCTTAGAAAATGTAAATGGTGCCCGGAGCATGGTATTGTTTTTTCGTCCCTACATCGTATTTGTCTTTAAAAAGTTATACAAACGCACTAAAGTTTTGTCCCTGTGGTTCCCCCAAAGGCTAGCTCATGGGGCATATATCCGCTTCTGTCACTACGCCACTGTTCCCTTGCACCTAGAATCATCCAGATTACTGATCAGTTGACTGGACATGGAGAGGAAGAAGTAAGTTTAGGAAAGTTGACCTGCAATGCATGTAAGACCAAATTATAAGTGAGCAAAGTCAAAAACATCACTAAGAATACATGCACAAAACACAAAAGAATGTAAAAACAACACAAAAAGAAAGCATGGCATACTAAAATGTGCAAAATAATTAAAGAAAGAGACTATTCGAAAGGAATAATATTGACATTTAAAATAACTGAAAAGTGATGAATTGGTTGGTTTTCTAATCAGGTTGAAAAGCTGGCTATTGTCATATATAGGAGAAAGTGGGGTAAAACCGGGTAGCTCCAGCAGGTTCAAGCCCTGCTGGAGCTAAAATATTCGACAGAGAGCCTGTAAAACTTTATTAAAATATTCATTGTTTATCGGAGTACAATATATCTTTCCAGAAAAGTCACAGTTTCATTACTTTTTTTGTCAATGATTTTTGTTTAGAAAAGTCTACTAGTAGGGTAAAACCGGGTACGCATGTTAACGTTATTGGAAATTAGGAAAACTCCATTTTCAATGGAAAGGTTGCAATCGTTTTTATTTTATATAACAATTTCAGAATATTAGTTACAAAATTCGCATGCAAATCAGTTTTCTTCCTCTGCGCCTCTGGCAGCTTTCGGCACAGATAAAACAGTTTTTATTTTAGATTAACCATTCTTGTTTATAGAAATTAGAAAATTCATAATAAAAATACGAGCAATCAACGTCTGATGTGTTTTTATCGTCTTTATCGGAGGAATCATCAATACTGAAAGTCTCAGTCTTATGCCACTTGGAGTACTCGGTTTTATCCCGAGTGCAGAGTTATAGGGAACGAAATAGAACAGCGCAATTATTGGAGTAAATCCTTATTTTTTTATCAGGGTATAAATCCTTAGTAAACGTATAATAAGCTGGACTAAAAATGGTTTTTAAAAGCGTTATAATTTTTAAGTAAGGATAGTTTAAAATCAAACGAACAATAGAAAGTTGACGTCTTAAAACAAATAAACCTTCATAGAAGCAGAGAATTCAACAGCTGCAACACGCCACTATTACTGTTCCTTTTTCTTGAATAGAAGAGTGTAATTCAGTATCTGTCCACTAGAAATAAGAACTAATATTGTCAGAATCAAGGGTATCCTTGTTTTAACCCACTCTCCCCTATAGCAAATAATATATGTTTTGATGCTTGAAAGGAGGATGTCTGCCATCTTCTGCACCAAGCTAGAGGCAATTCCAGTTTTGGCTAACAATTGAGGTTGAAACAATGCTTCATTTTCCAAAGCAAACACATAAGGTGATTCTAAGATATCTGGTGTGAATTTAAAGGCAGGTAGAGGGAACCTAAATAAGCACATTTGTTCTGCTAGGTTGCAGTGTGGAATGTGTTGTCGGAAATGACACGTTCAAATGTAGAGAGAACGGTCGTAAATCATCATTCCCAGAGGTCTGCTGGCCTGGATTTCAAGTAACACGCAATATGCAGCACAGAATTTTCTGACATGGATTTAATGTATGAGGTAAGGAAAATATCTTGTAGAAAGATGCCGTATAATCGACCCTTCAACTGGCTATAATAGAACTGATCGGTCCTACTGAGTAGTAGTGTACCCAAAGGCATCTGATTTCCTGCCATCTAGATTATCATGCACCCAAAGGTAAGAATTATGGATGTTAAACTTAATCGAATGTGCAAGCTTACCTTCATTAGTGATCGCTTCGTCATCGTCCTTAACCATCTCAACGCGTTATTTCCGACTGTACAGGGTGCCCACTAAAGTCCCTTACCACCCCTTTAACCCTTTAGCCGGTTTGCCTGTACGGTATACGGGCTACCCGAAGTTGTCCCTAACTGGTTTGCCCGTACGGCGTTCGAACACCGGTATTTTCTCGTTTCTTTTTCTGGTTTGCCTGTATTTTTAATTCTCGTAACAACACTATCAATATTTTTCAACAGATGGCGTAGCTTGTCCATGTCACCGAAATGATTTCCATCCGGGTATTTCGTTGAAGAGTTTTTTTTACCGGCGAAGAACACAAGCGAGAATTTACGCAGCAAAAAATATGCCTCATTTGTCAACGCTTCTGGTAAAACATTGACCGGTTAAGGGGTTAACTACCGAATGGCTAGAGCTATCTTCATAAGAGTGGTGTCTAGGCATGGTAAAGTGACTATGCGCTACTAGATGAAACCACTTACAGCGCCACCTGGTGGAGTTAGCGTTATTATCTCTATAACGGTACAAGATAGAGGAAAAAAGTGAACTACAAAGTTATAGAGCATCATCGATTTAGTACAAAACGACAACTTATGGTCATGAATGCTAAAAACAGAACACTTAAAATGCACATTTGTTTGTTTTCAGCTCCGGAACGTATGGTTCCAACATGACGGTGCGCCTGCGCACAAAACATCATCAGTGAAGCAGTACCTGGTGGAGGAATTCGGGAAACAAATAATCGGGTATGGTGGTTTACAAGAGTGGCCTCCACGTTCACCTGATCTGACTCCAATGGACTTTTTCCTGTGGGGATACCTGAAACAGCAGCTGTATGCGACCCCTCCTCCAACATTGCAGGACCTTCAACGACGCATTACGGATGTTTGTGCCAACGTGACACCCACTATGCTACACCGTGTGCAAAGTGAAGTTCACGCAAATGTCCAGATGTGCATTGTAGCTGACGGAGAGAAGTTTGAACACCGAAAATAAAGGTATATTGTGATAAGTAGTTGGGTTTTTTTTCTTTCTAAGAATGTTTTGTCATGTTTCAGTGGAGGAAATCGCGAACAAGAAATTTTTTAAAAATTGTTTTAAGCGTTCTGTTCTAAGCATTTACGTGGTGGTGTCTTTTTGTACTAAATCGATTATCCTTTACAACTTTGTAATTCACTTGTTTCCTCTATCTCGTATCGTTTCAGAGATAATAACGCTAACTCCACCGTTTTCCACCAGGTGGCGCTGTAAGTGGTTTCATCCAGTAGCTCATAGTCATTTTACCATGCCTCGACACCACTCTCATGAAGATAGTTGCAGCCATTCGATAGTTAAAAGGGCGGTAAGGGACTTTATTGGGCATCCTGTATATTACATTACAAAATCTGTTTATTTCAGCTTCCACTACATGCCTATAAATTTGCACTAGATATCTTAGAAGCGCCTGTTTGCATTTGCTTTGGAAAATGAAGCATTGTTTCAAGATCAGTTGTTTAATACTGATTAGTAGTTGGTTTTCTTGTAACACGGTATTCTATCGATAAGTTTTACGTATATAAAGACATAAAGTAATTTGCGATAGCCCTGCAACAACACGGATTCACTTGAATTTCATCCATGGTTTTCTTATAACGCGACTTGACAAACTTGGATTTTCTTCAAACAGCACCAAATATTCTACAATAATCTTGTATTTGGGGGCCGAGATAATTTCTTTGACTGAAAAAGTTTAAAAGAAAAAAATTTAAGAATTTCAAAGAGAGTTTGCAAAGGGAAAAAATTTGAGAAATTCTGATATAATACTTGAACTACAGTTATAGAAAGAACTATCCTGGACTGTGTCGTCGCATTGCATGCAATTTACTTTTTTCGAAACTTAACTCCTTGCTGCTTGTCCTTTTGACATACGAGACTGCCGAATGCAGATGTTTCCAGTGTGGGGTGCAGACAGCGCTTTTCAGAGAAATAATAAGCAAGGTGATGAGCCCTCAAAGTCTTTCTATTTTGGTTTTTGTGTGCGCTGCTCGTCTTCTTATCTGCATCTATCAACCCTGCCAAAAGACGCAAGCGGCAGCTTTTGATGCGCAGTCATTTGCCACGGTTACGTATAACG
>BGPR01003462.1:93753-115346 GCA_013235015.1 Araneus ventricosus
AAAATTCTATTACAAAATTCCATCTTTACAAACATGCAAGAAATCTAGTCGGATAAAAGTGTATAAATAATAAAAATATCTCGAGTATCGATATAATATTCTTCTTAGTGATGCGAAAAGTAAGCTAGCGATCCATATTCAAATATTTTTCCAGCAGAAGATCATATCTTTTACATAGTTCGTTGCATAATGAATTAGAAAATGATCTGATATTCATACGCATCCTTGCTATCATGAAGAAAGAAAAATGTTCATATTTGGTATAATGTTCATCTCTTCTTATGGCTTACAAATAAATGCTAAAAAAGTAATCAGATATGATTACTTTCTGCTATTTTTTAGTATTTTCAAGATACTTAGTATCTTGGGTTCATTTATCTGGCCTCTTGAAGCAGCCTATCAAGTTTCCTTGCCGAGGAAGTTCAGGGAGGGATTCAATTTCATTTTATATCTGTAGAAAAGCAAGAAATGCCAGCCTGAGTTGAATATTCTAAGCAGGAAGTCATAAATTGCGTTGTTATTTTTAAATCATTAAATGATAATGCAAACAAAATATTGATAAATAATAAATAATTGCGTCACAAAATGTTAATAAATAATAAATAAAATGCAATTGTGTCATAAAATGTTAATAAATAATAAATAAAATGTAATTGCTTCACGAAATGTCAATAAATAATAAATAAAATGTAATTGTGTCATAAAATGTTAATAAATAATACATAAAATGTAATTGCTTCACGAAACGTTAATATTAAGGAAATTTTTAATATAATTTAAGTTTAGTTATATAACGTCCAGTTTTGAAGCAACACGAGGGCTATTTTGGGACGGACCTCGTAATTTTGAACCACGGTCAGATGACGAGGACGACACCTGAGCTGGCACCTCCTCTCCAAACTTCCACTCCACACCAACGGGAGAAAGTTTGGCCACTACGTATGAATAAGCGTGCAACAGGCCCCATACACGACGGATCTTCCGTGGAATCGGGTTTCGAACCTGGAACCGTTCAGCCTCAAAGCCGAGACCTTAATATAATTTAATGAAAATATTCTACTTCTTCCACTTACTAACAGATACTTCTATCTTCTTTCACTACAAAAATGAAAGAAGAATGGCGTCAAAAAAATTTGTAAAATTTGTTCGTGGAGGTCGACATGTTCTGGTGACAGAATCTAGGTTTTGGATAGGAGGGAACGGATTCCAGATTTGATTCCGACGAAGATCTTCCATGTACTTGGACCTGGTGTTACATTACATTACATTACACCACCTGCATCCCCGTGTTTAGAGCCATTTGGCTCCTTTCCGGTTTGGATGGATGGAGGTGAATTTTATTTTTTAAGGAAGGACAAAAACAAGTAACAGGTACAAAAACAAATAAAAATGAAAAAGAAACATACACTGGACAGAACAACATATAAAACAATACAAAATAGAAAAAAAAAATACGTAGAGGGAAAAAAATCATAAGTAGCCGGAAGTGTGTGTCGTCTGGGTGGATGAGTGCTCAATTATTATCCTCTACAATGAGATTGTTCTCATCACATATGAAAGGCATTAGGAGTCGAAGTCGGGTTCTTGATAAGTTGTTCGTGAGAATGTTTTTCAACCACTGTAATTTAAGTGACTCTGTTGGAGTTTGGAAATGCCAGGAGAGGGTAAACCGACATTTTGTGGCATAGTGCATTGGATCTCCTTTTTCTCCGCACGAGTAGTTGTCATGTGTTTGAAGATTGAAGGTATGAAGGGAAAGGCCCGTGTCCTGAACATTATCTCTCTTGGACCTGGTGTGTGCTAAAACCATTGGGCTCAAAAGTGCTGCCTCTAATTATGCAACGTGAAGATTTAGACGGTGAGTGCTGACTGAAATGACGTCATCTCGATTTACGACGGTTCAAAATGATGAGGTCCGTCTCAACATAACTTTCATACAGCTTCATAAAGAGACCCTAACTTGACTATTTCTTAACTGGACTAAAATGCTTTGATGTTAAACCCTTCTCTACAATGATGTCTCAGAATTGTTAAGGAAATTTTTGATATTTAAATCTGCAACTAATTCAAAGTAGTAATTAACCAAAACAGCAAAATTCGCTTCGGCACGCTGAAGTGACTTGGATGTCACTTACGTCCTTCTATGGATTTAAATAGCAGAAATATCGCGAATAAGGGGTCTATTCTGGTACCCCCGGTTGGGTCTCCAACCCAACCGGGGGTACCCTTTTCCCGGCCGTTAACAACGGAAAAAGTGACGTCTCCCAACCCAACCGGGGGGGTACCAGAATAGACCCCCATGGCATGTCATATTTATTAGGAGATTAAACAAATTCATAGATTAAGGAGTTATAAAAAAAAATTGATGAAAACAGATCTCTTGACTGTCTAAATAAGCCGTTATATGCACAATTGCAGTACTGTTACTAGAATATATCCTAAATTCTCGTGTCGATCTAGTTTCTCTTTCAATTTCTTGAGGTGAAGCTATAGTCGAGGTACATCTATCCACTTTTTGCGAAAAAAATTACATTTTTATTTCATTTCTCAACTTTCAACTGTTAAATTGTAGTTCTCTGCCCCAATTTGCTCAGAGTATACCTCTTCTTTGTCACTTTACACCCATTTTGGGTAAGTTGGGCCGCCGTGGGTATCTACTCAGAGTATCCCAAACTTTCCATTTTGTAGCAAATTTTTTAAATTTTACTATGTATTCTCTGTACGTACCAGTACTTTTCATGGTCTTCAAATTTTTTGTTCCCCTACTTATTACTCCCAATCGCCTCTGCTGAATTTCTTAGCCATAAACTCGAAATGAAATCATCCAGTATGTTATTAATACATCAAATACTATACTTTCTTTACACTGTCCCACAAAATGTAGTAATTAATTTGGATCATCAGTGCTCGGCGTTGTTAGATCCCCCAACAATCACCTTACTTAACCGGCGTCAAATAAGCATAATTATCTCCTCCTGCTGTTAAGCCCTGGATTCTCCGCATGCTCAACCCTCTCTATCTTCTTTCAAAAATATGGCACAAGGCTTGTCGTGTTCACCACTGATATATACGATTCCTTTTTTTCTCCCTGAGCCTCCCGAACCAATTTAGAAGCTTTTTAGCCATTCCCATCCCAGCAGCCTTTCCGTCCCTTTCATCAGATAAGGATGGAAGGAGGATTTTTGAGTCGCACCACCTGTTCTCTTCGAAATCCCAGTAATCGATGCTCGGCTGTCGTGGTTGGGTGACTGAAAAAGAAGACCCAACGTCCTGCCTTCGGGAGAAAAAAATAAACATTTCTTCTTCTTATCTGTCTGCTGATTCCCTCGATCTTTCGTTGCTCCACAAGGAATTAATTTAGAGAGAAGTTCGTATCGCGAGATATTTATTTCAAAAAAGAGAGGCGGAAGTTTTGAGAACTTCCAAACACAGCTGGGGCGCATTTGAACGCGGCTTCCACTCGGGGTTGGTAAATGAGGTGGTCTTTAAAGACGGAAAAAAATGTTTTTCTGTTCACAACTGGGATAAAAGTTGCTAACAGCTGAAATGGTATTAGTGAGGTAATAAGGTCGAGTAAAGATACCAGAGCAAACACTAATATCGGACAGAACATTTTGTTGATGTTCACTTGAAGGGAACACCAATTCTAACATTCGGTGAATTTTTTAAGAGCATTGTTCATTCTGGATTTCAGTTTGCAAATGTTAAATACAAGCTTTCTGCTGGGAGTATAATCGAGGTAGACTTTGATGAAAAATAATTTCCTGATCTGAACAGGAATAAATTTAGAGAGAAGTTTGTATCTTGATTTATTTATTTCAAAAAACAGAGACTGTTTGATAACTTCTAAACACATAGCATATTTGAACGTGACTTCACTTAGTGTTCTTAAATGAGATGGTCTTTAAAGACGGAAAAAAATGTTTTTCTGTTCACAACTGGGGTAAAAGTTGCTAACAGCTGAAATGATATTAGTGACGTAATAAGGTCGAGCAAAGAAACCAGAGCAAACGCTAATATCGGACAGAACATTTTGTTGATGTTCGCTAGAAGGAAGCACCAATTCTAACATTCGGTGATTTTTTTAAGAGCATTGTTCATTCTGGATTTCAGTTTGCAAATGTTAAATATAAGCTTTCTGCAGGAAGTGTAATCCAGGTAGACTTTGATGAAAAATAATTTCCTGATCTGAACAGGAATAAATTTAGAGAGAAGTTTGTATCTTGATTTATTTATTTCAAAAAAGAGAGGCGGAAGCTTTGAGAACTTCCAAACACAGCTGGGGCGTATTTGAACGCGGCTTCGACTCGGGGTTGGTAAATGAGGTAGTATTAAAGAAAAAAAGAAGAAGAAAGTTATAAGAGGAAAAAAGTTTTTGTGTTCAAATTGCTCGCAGCTGAAATGATATTAGTGAGGTAATAATGTCGAACAGAGATACCAGAGCAAATGCTAACATCGGACATAACATTTTGTTGATGTTCACTAGAAGGTAGCAGCGATTTTAACATTTGGCGAATTTTTAAGGGTTCTTTTAAGTTTGAGGTAAATATGTAATGTTTAAAACAAGTTCTCTACTAAGACTTTAAATGAGGTTCTCAATGAAGGAAAACACGTTCTGCAGGACATTAAACAAACACAGCTGGGGCGCATTTGAACATGGCTACAATGAAAGTTGGTAAAATCAGGTAGTCTTTAAAGTAGGAAAAAAATGTCTGTACAAGTTGCTCGCATCTGAAGTGTTATTAGTGAGGTAAGCCGAGGTAATAATGTCAAACAAAGATACCAGAACAAACGCTAATATCTGGCAGAGCATTTTGTTCATGCTCAATAGAAGGTAGCAGCAATTCTACCATTTGGTTAATTTTTAAGATTCCCTTTAAATTTGGGTAAATAAGAAATGTTTAATACAAGTTCTCTGCTGGGAGTTTAATTGAGGTACTTCATGAAGGAAACCATGCTTTCCCGATCATAATACTCCTCTACCCACTTCCCAATCACTTGTTTCAGTCTTAGAGCCAGAAAATGTCATAAACATTTAAATAAAAATACAGAGTGACTTTTAATTAACCTACAGCTTTGAACTGGAATAGCTTTTGAGTCGTTGCAGAGAGCGGTCCAAACTCTTTTCATTGAAATGAGATGGAAAAGCAATTAAATGGATAATGTTTTCAAAGTGAGAATTTTTGGTGATGACACAATAGGTCCGCCTAGAAAAAAATAATCCTTCCCTCAAAATTATATCGAACATAACTAAAACTTTAAAATTTTCTTATCAGAGTTTTTCCCTCTTCAATAGAAGGCTTAGGTCCGTTTTTGAATGTTGTAGACAACTTAAATAGAAAAAGTATTGCATTTTTATACAACAAAAATATCAATTTTTGGTAATAAAAATATGACGATTTGGAAGACACTGAAAAAGGATATCTTATTCTTGCAGTCATTTCTTAACAAGCTGTTTCTTAAAATACCAAATTAAACCTATTGTAATTAAAAGTAGGCCTATACTTTTCCCCTACTAGGAATCAGCCTGATAGGCATTCTGATGCTCTGCATCATTAAAATGAAAATGTTACAATTCTTTATTTGTTTCCAGCTCATTTCTGTCAATGCCGCCACCATCAGCTAAAAACAACATCATTTTGGATCTAGCATCTAATAAAACATCTATTTTTGCGTTTGGCCATCTTCTGCCAGTGATTTCATCAATGTCCACGTACACTGCAAAGATCAAATATGATGATCAGTAATCAAACATTTGCTTGGAGGGGGCAAACTATCGTTTCTTATTTTAAAGGAAATGTGCAAAGTATTGTTGATGTAAAACTAATATATTCTCTAGTTTTGGCAAAATAACTGTTTTAAAGCAGGCAAATCTTAATATAAATAAAAGTCATTGTGGGTATGTGGATTTCTGGTTATGTATGTGGCTATGTTCCACATCTCCTCCTAAACCAATGGACAGTTGTCAACCAAATTTTGAACACTTATTATTTAAGACAAGGGGCAGACACTTATGAACTTTTCTAAGTCCAAAAGTTAATTGAACAGGCATTTAATTAGAAATTAACCGAAAGCGTTTTTCCGCCGTAACTTTAGAGCAAATTGTCCGACAAAAAATATTTTTATACCATCTTAAAGTTCAAAATTTTACCTTTTCAAAGATACCACTTTCATATCTGTGACAATTTTCCTTCAAATTTTATTATTTTTTTAATGTATAATAATTGTTAATTACGCGCAGACGATTTTGAAATAACGTAAATTTACAGCTGCTTCGTTGCTAGGCAACGTTTAGACTTTGAACCAATTTACCTTTGTTTCTGAAATTTTTGCTTATTTTTATAAATATGTTTTACATAAGAAGGAAATCAACCGTCAACTTTTAAATGTCTCAAATCTAATTAAAATTTCAGTTAATTGGAAATTAAGCAAGATTACATTAGAAGAATTTTGGATGAATATGAATGTTATTATTTTTTTATTCATATTTATTCTAACGCTTTTTCTCAATGAAAAATTTACTATGTAATTGTCCCAAAACATCCGTTAAAATCTTTCTTATACTGCAAGATTTATGAACAAAATTTGAAGTACAATGCAACAAATACTAATAATTTATGGAGAAAATTAGCTATCGACGGTTTTTACAAATCGTCTGGTTCAACTGATATTCTCGTTTTAATTAAAAAACATTTCAGGCGATAAAGAATTTTGGGTATTGTAATTTTCTATACAAAAGTAGTTTTTTACATCAAAAATATTAGACATGAAAGTATTTTAATCCCGAGCAACGCCGGGCAAAACAGCTAGTACTTTATATAAAATCAAGATCATTCAGGAGTGGTAATCTCTGAAATCTCCTTAAAGATTTCTCAAACAAAAATCTACATCTCTCGGTAGCATTTGGTAACCATCAATATAAGCACACTATAAAAGGTAAACTGTTTTTTCTTCGGTCCCATCCAGCTCTAGATTTGTCTCCATCCTAAAATTATGAGCATCTCCAGCACTATCTATCGTGACAGACTACTATTTTCCTTGATTTCATTAATTAAAAATTTACGATCGCACTAATCGTTTATTTCGGGATTATTTCTGCCTCCCGCTGCGCACCAACTTCTTCACCCAACAACGGATATGACTAAATAAATGGATCGTTTTGTTAGATGATTTCGCTTTTGTAACAATACATTGTTTCCTAAGTTAAATAAAATAAAATATCGTAGGTTTGCAATAAAAGTTTACAGTACAGCCATTAAGCCCTTGATTTTTTTAGTTTTATTTACTATCTAATTAGATGACACCTTTTATTTTGGGAAAGTTTTGTCGTTTTGATTCAACTAGAGTCCATAAAATTCTAGTTGGTTCATCGTTCAGTAGCATTTGATAACCATCAATTTAAGCACACTATAAAAGGTGAACTGTTTTTCTTCGGTCACATACATCTCTAGATATGTCTCCATCCTGAAATTATGAGCATCTTAAGCACTATTCATCGTGACAGACTACTATTTTCCTTGATTTCATTAATTAAAAAATTATAATCGCACTAATCTTTCATTTCGGGATTATTTCTTCCTCCAGCTGCGCACCAATTTCTTCACCCAACAATGGATATCACTAAATAAGTGGATCGTTTTGATAGATGGTTTCGCTTTTGTAACAATAGATTGTTTCCTAAGTTAAATAAAATAAAATATTGTAGGTCTGCAATAAAAGTTTACAGTACAGCCATTAAGCGCTTAATTTTTTAGTTTTCTCGACTATCTAATTAGATGACAGCTTTTATTTTGAGAAAGTGTTGTCATTTTGATTCAACTAGAGTCTATACAATTCTAGTTGGTTCATCGCTCAGTAGCATTTGATAACCATCAATTTATGCACACTATATAAAAGGTAAACTGTTTTTTCTTCGGTCCCATACAGCTCTAGATTTGTTTCATCCTGAAATTATGAGCATCTCAAGCACCATCCATCGTGACAGACTACTATTTTCTTTGATTTCATTAATTAAAAATTTACGATCGCACTAATCGTTTATTTCGGGATTATCTCTTCCTCCCGCTGCGCACCAATTTCTTCACCCAACAACGGATATCACTAAATAAGTGGATCGTTTTGTTAGATGGTTTCGCTTTTGTAACAATAGATTGTTTCCTAAGTTAAATAAAATAAAATATCGTAGGTTTGCACTAAAAGTTTACAGTACAGCCATTAAGCACTTAATTTTTTAGTGTTCTTTACTATCTAATTAGATGACACCTTTTATTTTGTGAAAGTGTTGTCGTTTTGATTCAACTAGAGTTAAATTCTAGTTTGTTCATCGCTCAGTAGCATTTGATAACCATCAATTTAAGCACACTATAAAAGGTGAACTGTTTTTTTTTCGGTCCCATACAGCTCTAGATTTATCTCCATCTTGAAATCATGAACATCTCAAGCACCATCCATCGTGACAGACTACTATTTTCCTTGATTTCATTAATTAAAAATTTACGATCGCACTAATCGTTTATTTCGGGATTATCTCTTCCTCCCGCTGCGCACCAATTTCTTCATCCAACAACGTATATCACTAAATAAGTGGATCGTTTTGTTAGATGGTTTCGCTTTTGTAACAATAGATTGTTTCCTAAGTTAAATAAAATGAAATATCGTAGGTTTGCAATAAAAGTTTACAGTACAGCCATAAAGCACTTAATGTTTTTTTAATTTTCTCGACTATCTAATTAGATGACACCTTTTATTTTGGGATAGTGTTGTCGTTTTGATTCAACTAGAGTCCATAAAATTCTAGTTGGTTCATCGCTCAGTAGCATTTGATAACCATCAATTTAAGCCCATTAAAAAAAGGTAAACTGTTTTTTCTTCGGTCCCATACAGCTCTAGATTTGTCTTCATCCCAAAATTATGAGCACCTTAACCACCAGTCTTCGTGACAAACTTCTATTTTCCTTGACTTCATAAGATCTTAATTAAAAATTTACGATCGCACTAATCATCCATTTTGGGATTATTTCTCCCTCCTGCCGCGCACCAATTCTTCACGCCAACGAGGGATATCGCCAAATAAGTGGATCTTCGGTAATAAACGGTCGCCGAAACTTCCTTTTCGGCGATATTTACGACTTAAGAAGGTGAAATAAAACAGAAAGCTTTTAAACCGTGTCCTGCTCACGGTTGTCAGAAGAATGTCCCGGCGACATTTCTCGTTCGAGGTAGATTTTTATCTGACCGGTTTAGTCTGAGTTAGGGATGGCTTTTCTGAGGAGAAGAGACACTTTGATTGAGATTCCAGATAATACCTCAGAGAGGCGAAGCTATGGTACAAGAAAGGAAATGGACCGACGCTTAATGTGCGTTGGATGGTTTCGCTTTTGCAAGAAGAACGTGTTTCCAAAGTTAATAAACTGTCGCAGGTTTCCAATAAAAGTTTGCAATAGAGCTACTTTGAAACAACTAATTATTTGGTTTTCTCTACTACCTAATTAAATGACACATTTTGATTTGAGAATGTGTTATTGCTTTACCAAGAGTCCCTAACACATTAAGATGCTTATGGATTCCGATTAATTCTTGTATAAAATTCACCCAGGCGCCCGAAAACGTTGAGTCCGTCTTCTGTCGAACGGGCGGTTTGAGGCAGGAAAGGGCTCATAGTGTTAAGATGCTTATAGATTCCGATTAATTCTTGTATAAAATTGTAAAGTTTACGAATGACTTTATTAACTTGAAAACATGCTAATTTTATGTACATAAATTATTATATTCGATGAAGCACAAAAAATTAATTAAGTGCCTAAACAATATTTTTGGAATAAATTCCAATACCGATAACCGTCCTTATGCAGTGAATTTACTTGGTATTAACTTAAAATTAATTTTAAAAAATAACTTCTCTTTAAACTGAAATTACTAATTAATAAAGTTTATCTGAAATTTTTCAAATATAATTTATTAGAAAATGGTTTGAAAGATAGATATGAAAAGCATTTCTACGAATTTCTTAATACAGTTGTTTATTGGTCCATTTCGAAACCACATTTGTGAAATCAGGTAACTTGAAATTGTTTAGCGAGAACATTAACTGAGAGGGTCAAATTATACTGCTCACGAAATTTAAAAAAAGAAGAAATTTGGTTGTTAAGAAATATAAAAAAAAGAAAGAAACGAAGCCTTGGGTTTACTAAATCATCGACCTTAAGACTTATGTAGTTTCGGAATATTTAAAATGATTATATGGTTGTCGAAGTATTTTATGAACTTCAAAACAATAATAATGAGATTTCAGTTATGCTTTGTTTGGAAGATTAGTTTCAAAATATCTTATCAACCGAGAATAGTTACTTTTCTTAAGTTAAAAAATTGACAGCAGTCAAGATTTGGTGGAATAAGAAAAGAACCTTCCCAAAAATTACTATTCATATGGGAAAAAAAGAACAAAGGTCTTTAATTACACAGAAATTTCCAGAAGAATAACACTGTTAGTGGCTGGATTCAAATTGTTTTTTTCAATTGAATGAATCTAATATTTTAGTACTTAAACGAAATATTCAAAAGAGATGTTATAAATCTGCCTGCACAAATAATTAAATTTTATCTTAAGTTTTCTCTTTATATTGGCATACGATAATTCTCAATCGCAGAGAACATTTTCCATACAATGGAACCTCTTAGTTTAAATTACGGTAAAAAGCAGATCAATAATCTCTTAAAATGAGGTAATGTTATCAAAGGTGATTATTCTTGATTCATCTGAAAAGTTTTTGGGAGAATTTAGTTCTCAAATTTAGGCCCTTGGACGGAGCAAGCATCACCGTTCTTCAGCTGTTGATCGCCCAATTGCCAACCGTCCCTATAAACTCAAGACTGTTTGAAATAATAATTAATTTATTAAGTTCATGTTTATAATGAAAAAAAAACAATTAATATTTTGTTGTGAGACAAAATGATTATCTTTATTTACTAACTCAATGATATACATTTATTTATTTATTTAAAAAGAAACGCACACTACAGAAAGAACTCCAGTTACAGAGTGCAGAAAAATGAGCATCAAACACACCTAAATACTAAAGATATTAAAAACCTATTGGAAAAACAAAGGCTGTATATATTCTTCATAAAAACATTAAAAATATTTGTTTATTTATTTATTTAGAAAATGCACACTACAGAATAAACTCCAATTACAGAGTGCATGATACAGAAACAAACACTAAAATACCCGTAATACATAGATTAATAAAAACAACAGATAGACACAGAAATCACTAAAAACACAACACGATTATAAAAATCACGCAAAATAAAAACACTTCAAGAACACAAAAGCCGCAAACATTCAGTCTTAAAAACACCATAAGACATATTAAACACATCAAGATCATCAGAGTACCTATTAAAAATCTTGTAAAATTTATAAATAGAAAAATTACGTATGTAATTAAACCTGGTAAATACATTTACAAATAAGCAACTCTTCCTCAGACTTCTAGTCGGCACAGAAAAAATGATACGGCTCAATATGTCACTGTAATCAATGGCATAACTAATTATCTTATGATAAAATAAAAGACAAGAAAGATCACGTCGGATCCTCAAACTGTGAATGCCAAAGATGCTACATAAATGAGATGAGGATAAGTCTTGTGGATAATAGTGATTTGTTCGGTAAAACAAGTAACGCAAAAACCTAGTTTGTACCTGTTCAATAATTTTAATTTTATTTTTATTGTAAGGGTCCCAGACAAGACAACTGTACTCAAGACCCGAGCGGACAATAGTGAAAAATAAAACCTTCAAAGCAAGTACACCGGAGAAATGTCTGGTATTACGTTTCATAAAGCCAAGTTTAGTGTAGGCCTTAGAGACAATATTATCAATATGTTGGGTAAAATCGAGTCTAGTGTCAAAAGTAGATTTTTTCCTAAATATGGTGAGAATATAAAAGTCATAATCACTGAACCATAAAAAAATTGCATATGCATAAATAATTTAAAAGTTGAACACACACAGTCACAGAGGCATTAACAGGCACTCTAGGATATTAACTTTACTTTTACAAAGAAACTTTTACTTCTGATCTCCTGTTCACAAAAGAAAATAGCAGACACAGTTTGCAGTGTTTCACTGTAATTCAGTTAAAGATTTCTGCTTCATCCATTAAAATTTTAAAGCTTCCATTTTATTCACCGACATCAATGATAAACACATAATATTGGTTCTTCGATTTTATATGAATCAGTCCCACAGATATCATTTGTCAAAAGTCAATGTAATTCTTTATTGGCTAGACTGGATTTCTTGACACACCATGCAAACATCTGGTTATCGATGGCGATTCGAAAATAGGTGTAAGAGTTAAGAATAAAGTGATAATCGTTGGTCACACTTTTCGGAACCGCATCACATTTTGTTTTCTTATAACTTCCGGAATCACTTGCTTGATGATCTATCTTTGTTAACTTTTTCCTTACACGTACGAGCTCATACGGATATTTTATATTTATTTTTAAAAAAACGCACACTACAGAGGGAACTCCAGTCACAGAGTGCAGAAAAATGAGCATCAAACACACCTGAATACTAAAGATATTAAAAACCTACTGGAAGATCAAAGGCCGTATACAGTCTTCATAAAAACATTAAAAATATTGTGAGAATATAAAAGTCATAATCACTGAACCATAAAAAACCATTTACATATGCATAAATAATTTAAAAGTTGAACACACACAGTCACAGAGACATTAAGAGGCACTCTAGGATATTAAAAGCCCTATACAGCCTTCTTAATAACATATAAACACATTAAAGATTTAGGAATTGAAATGAATAAATCTAAAAAAGTTTTTTTAAAAAACATTAAGGATTAAAAGTTGAATATACTCAATCACAAAACTATTAAAATCACACTAGGAATTTAAAAGCTGTAAACATTCAATCTTAAAAACACGAAAAGACATTAAAAACATCAAGTTCCTCAGATATCCTGTAAAAAACTTTATGTTTTTGTTTATTTATTTAAAGAAGAAAACTCACATTAGAAAGACAAAAATCCAATCACAGAGTTCAACGATTGAACACAAACGCTTATGGAAACATTAAATAAATTTTTTTAAAAGATGTAGAATTACAAAAATGAATGCAATAGAACACGGAAAAATTAAAACGCATGATAAATTTAGAAATAACGATACATGCAATATTTGTTTTTAATTTCATTTAAATGATTTGCTTTCGTTCTAAGTATGCTGCCATAAGCTATCAGAAGAAATTATGTATAAAAAAATTCGTCATATTAAAGAGTCTGAGAATTTTCAAAAACCGAGCAATTCTAAAATTGTATAATATGGAGAATACAGAATTCACAAACAGAAATGGCCTGCTGAAAATCGCTCTGACGTTCGTCGAAAATGTTTCAAAACTTATTCAAGTAGAAATCGCAACTATTTTTTCAAAAGTTTTTGTCAATTCGTTTTACGATTTTGCGAAATTTATTTCTGTCCCGGAGAACTGAATTCTTTTCTATAAGACTATTTTCTTTGTGTAAAATTTTGTTTCGATAAAGAATTCACTTACTCTGAGAGAAAAGTTATCGGTAACTGTCAAAACTTTACTCAAATTTTATTTTTCTAAAAAAAAAATAAATATAAAAGTGTACTTGACTCATGTAGGAACAAGGTTCGAGCACACCTTTTGCAGAAGGTGTTTGCAACTTTTTGAGCGTTTTTTATGGAAAATAAAAAATACAATTTGGTTTAACCCCTTCAAGTTTACTACATGTTTCTTTCTGATAATTACTAACTTTATTTCAAAAATGATTATTAGACATGTAGCTGATCTTAAATATGTAAAGGGAAAAAAAATTAAGCATTTTTTTTTTCAAGAAATTTGTGGTTTCACAGTGAAAAAAGTGAACGGTAACGGGCTATTTTTTCTCCGAATCTATACTTATAAAAGGCAATGTTTGTGTGCATGTGTGTGTGTTTGTCTGCCAAGTCCAGACTAATCTATCGTACTTACAGCCATGAAATTTGGCACACAGGTAGTCGTAATGGTGACTGAATGCACCTCGAAGCCGGAATTTTAAAATTTAATCTATAAAATTTTTTATCTAATGTTTGTGTTGTTTGGGGTCATTTTCGGCACGTTTACGGCTGTAGTATCTTTTTTAATGTTAGTTTAAAAACAGTCAGTACACCATTGGATAGAACAAACAATTTTCTTTCTAATGAAATTTGTTTTGAGTTTCAAACTTAATTTACTGAATTTAGGGAAATTTTAAAAAAATAGTCAGTTTTGCCATCGGAATGTTATTTTTGTTTTTAAATTTGTTGCACCCGACTTTCTAATAACACTATAATTTCCAATTTTTTTCAGCTTATAACTAGATCGGTTCTGTCGGATTTAAAACAAGAACGGTTAAAATATATTTTCCCGTTTTTTTTTAATTAATTTTTTCCTGGGCAGATGAAAGTTATTTTTCTCAAGCTAATTTTCTTCCGCGACACTTGTCCGGAACGCAGCTGGCTATGTGATTGGTCCAAGGGGAGGTGACGTCATAACCTTGAATTGGGTGACTGATTATTATTTTCGGCAGTATCTTAACGTATTTATTCATCTCGCATACTTTGCTTGCAGTATAATAATTTTCACGTTGCAATTTTTTAATATTGTTTATTGCGAAAAAGAATAAGCGAGAAAATCAATAATGTGTATCTTTTGTTTTGATTTTGTTTTCAAAACTTTTTCATGTCATTGTGGGCGTTTTTTTTTTATCATTTTGTTGAAGTACTGATTCCAAGGGCAACGCCGTGAGCATACTGCTAGTAAGTTATAATCGAAACGCAATTTAAATTATGTATTTAATTTATATTGCACATTGCGTTATTTATACGTGAGTATTCAGGATACTCAACCTTCATAAAATTCAATATTACTTTCGAAGATTCAGTTTTAATAAATATCAATTTGTGCAAGAACCCTTATCATTTTATTTCTCTTAGAGATCGAAAGCAATTTATTTCTTGCAATGTCGATATCTTTGTGAATACTAATGGTAATGAACTGGAATTTTTATATAAGTTGCTGTATATATCTGGCTCTTAAGATATGAAAGAAAAATAACGCTACGTTTCGCTCATGCGCAGTAAAAGAATGCTCAATGTGTGGTTTCACTGCGAAACCAATGAACGCGAAAGAGTTAAAGAACTTTTAAAGGTTAACTTTTCGTTTTATTCGAAGATAAATATTCCTATTTTGTCATCCAAGAAAGAACTCTGTAAAAGCCCTGAAATCAGTATATATAATAGAAAAATGAAATAGAATTGTTAATAATAGAGGAAAAAAGACATAAAAACTTGCACTCTATCAAGAAAAAAGAATTTCTAAAATTTGTCTAAACAGAAGCTAACTTCTGCGTATGTTTCTGAGACAATGTCTGTAATTTCAAAATAAAGTCTACTAATTTAAGAAACTGTTGTAATGTCATTATATTGCTGAGTTTCAACTATACATAAAATAATAAATAATGACTTGAATCTTTAAAAAGCGGAAAAATTTTTGCATTCATTCTTGCATTGAAAAGCCGTGTTCAAATGACAAACTTGATGATAGGCGATGCGAACTATACACTCTAATAGTGCCTCCAACAGCTGATTTCTAAACCACAGTAGATAGGCATATGCTTAAAATTACGAAGTGTAAATTTTTGTATTATTATTTTAAACGATTTTAGACTATTTCAACGCCTCCTCGAAGAAAATCCGCCAATCAGCCGCCATTGATAGGCTTGAAATAATGAAATTCAAAGCTTAATAACTTAATAAAGCTTATATATAATGATAAAGCTTAATAATAAATTTAAAATGTTAGAATGTCAAGCATATTTTTCCAAATATGACTAACCAGCTGTTATGCCCGGCGTTGCTCGGGGTTAAAATACGTTTATGTCTAATATTTTTAACGAAAAAACTATTTTTGTATAGAAAATCATAATACCTAAAAATTCCTTTAGGTCTGAAACGTTTTTACTTCAAATTTCGTTCATATATAGTGAAGTATAAGAAGGATTTTGACGAATGTTTTGGGACAATTAATTAAATAGTTAAATTTTCATTAATAAAAAGCGTTAAAATAAACCATGTCAATAGTTTTTCCTGATATAAATTATGAATCGTCTGATTTTGAACTTTTCTTTAGTATTCTTCCAGAATTTTGTCTATATGCTCTAGCAACAGCTCTTCATACGTATTCTTGTTTTTAACAATAAAAAAATACATTGCTACAAATTTTGAATTTTAAATACAATTGAATTTTTTTTAATTATTGAAATGAGAGCAACAATTTGAACGCAAATGAAATTTCTATCACTGAAAAGCTATTTTTTAAACTTTAATATAGTATAAAAATAGTTATTGTAACATAATGCTTTCAAAATATATCACGGAAAAAAGCAAAATCTTGCTTAATTTTTAAATAACTAAAGTTTTAATTAACTTATGGGCCTTTAACAGTTGACATTTATCTTTCACTTCTTGTATAAAATGTTTACAGAAAAAAAGAAATTAGTTCAAAGTCTCACCTTTGCCTAGCATCGAAGTATCAACAAAAATGCTTTATTTCAAAATTGTTTGCAAGTAATCAATTTCTTTAAAAAAAATTTAAAATTCATAAAATTTAAAGGAATCATTGCACGGAAATAAAATGTAAGATGGTATAAAAATAAAAAAAAATTTAAGATAGTATAAAATTTTAAAAAAAGTTTAAGATGGTATAAAAATATTTTTTGTCGGACAATTTGCTCCGAAATTACGGCGAAAAAACGGTTTCGTTTAATTTCTAATTAACTGACTGTTTAATTAACTTTTGGACTTAGAAAAGTTCATAAATGTCTTCCCCTTGTCTTAAATAATGTGTGCAAAATTTGGTTGAAAACCGTCCATTGGTTTAGGAGGAGATGTGGAACATAGCCACATACTTAGCCACAAAGACTTTTATCTATATTAAGATAACACCAGGGGGTGTATAAAAATTTAAATTTCGCTATTTTTCAGCAGAACATTTATTGACTCATACAATATACAACATAATTATTTACATCATTTAAAGCATTTTTTCAATTGGAAATAAATAGCTGTCTCTAACCGTTTAGAAATTAGCTATTGGGCCACGATTAGAGTGGACAACCTGTATATTTTCGCTACTGTCTGTTTCTAGATAGGAAAACCCTTCGCGCTTTTGCGCATGTGCCAATCTTTGATTTCGCGCGTTCCTCTGAAACGAATAGTACTTAAAAACTTTATTTCCACGCTTTTCTATCTTAAAGGCAAATTCGCATGAAATTATTTAATTACGACTTATTATAATCTAAATTATTAATTAAGTGACATCTTAATTCAAAGATAAACTTTTACGCATAATAATCGGAATATAATCGCGGTAATGTGAGAGCTCATTCTGCACCTATGAAAGGATTCTCGGAAATTTTGGGATCAATAAGTCTCTTCCTGAAAGCGACGTTTCATACCTTTCAATGAAATTATTTCCGGAATTCAAGCGAAAGATTTATTGAGGAAATTTTTTTGTTATCTGCACTTTAGAACATCGGTTTGAATGATAAAATTTTGATAAGTTCACCTATACGAACTGTGTACTTTGGTCTCCAAAAATCTTTCTTCTTTCCACACTTTTGTTTCTTAAAGGTAAATTTGCTAAAATAGCTTTGAATAAAGATAGAGTTTAAAGCATAATAAACTGAAAATGGTCATTATAGATAGAGGCCCTCTTCTGCGAATACGGAAGGTTTCTGAGGGTGTTAATTCTGGGAAATTCTTGGATCAATAAAAGGCTCTTCTGGAAAGCGATGTTTCATAGATTTCACTGAAATTATTTCCGAATTTCAAGCAACGATTTATTAAGGAAATTTTTTTGTTATCTACACTTTAGAACATCGGTTTGAATGATTAAATTTTGATAAGTTCACCTATACGAACTGTGTACTTCGGTCTCCAAAAAGCTTTCTTCTTTCCTCACTTTTGTTTTTTAATCGTAAATCTGCTAAAATAACTGAATAAAGATAAAGTTTTAGCCATAATAAACAGAAAATGGTCATTATAGTGCCAGGGCCTCTTCTGCAACTACGGAAGGATTCTGCGGGTGTGAATTCTCGGAAATTCTTGGATCAATAAAATGCTTTTCTGGAAAGCAATGTTTTATACCTTTCGAAGAAATTCATGCCGGAATTTCAGGAAGCGAAAATCTAATGAGAGAAACTTACATTGTCTACGTTGACGATAGGCTTACCTACACAATCTATGCTATTTTCGGTCGTTTATTGTTTCTTACAGGTAAATCTACATTAACTGATTTTGAATTAAAATAAACTTTTGCATGTAATAATTGGTATATGTTGATGTGGTACGAGAGAATATTCTGCATTCGCATAAGGAAGGATCTGAATTCTCGGAAACTTTTGGATCAATAGAAGTTTCTGCCGAAAACTAATGTTTGATACCTTTCGCTGAAGCTCACTCCGGAATTCAAGCGAAAAATTTATGGCAGAATTTTTTTGTTATCTGCATTGAAGTTAGTTTGTATCTTATTACATTACATTTTTATTTTCTTCGTTAGTGGTTTTGACGTCAAAACGTCTTTCCGCTCGTTACAGTGATAGTCGGTCGAACTTTCTTGTGTGACAAAATACCGTCAAATTTGAATCGCTAATAACTACGGGACTAATAATGCGAAAAGAATGGTTGACCTTACGGATAGATCATATCTGTAAGAGTTTATCTCATAGTATTTGTTTTGCCAGCGACGTCATCGTACCAGTGTAGGCGCATGCGCGTGATTGTTATGAATTAGCTTCATGTAAGGTTATAAATAAGTGTAGCGTGGAAACGCGTTTAGCTAGGAGGTTGAATCTGGTGTCATTTTATTAACTGGACATTTATCATATGCCTCCTACTGTTTTTAAATCGAATTGTTTTCGACTTTTATATACATGACTTGATTTCTTTTTCTTTTCTTACACTTGACTATATATATTAAGATTTTTATACGTTGATCTAGTGTTTGTGTGTGTTTGAATTTTTGATCCTTGCTTTTTTAATGTTTTTTCTGATTTGGTGTTCTCCTTCTTTTTAAAAAAATATTGTGCGATTTTTTTCTTCATAATTCTATTTTGACGGCGTGCGGCATGGACTTTTGGGGCCTGGGTGTGTTTTTGATGCTTTTGTAATTGCATGTATTCATTTTAAAACATTTATGTGTTTACATTTTTATAATTGATGAGGTTTTGAGCTTGGAACTGTTCTATTCTCTGCAGTTACTTTGTGTGTGTGTGTGTTTTAATTCACTTTGTGACTTGTGATTTTGTATGTTTTTTATCATGCACTCTGTAAATGGAGTCATCTCTGTAGTGTGCTTTCTTTGAATAAATAAATAAATAAATAAATTTTAAAGAGCTTGGGGAGTATTACTAGGACCCAAAGTGAGACAATTAAAATATTTATCAGAATATAAGTAAAAAACGGTATTAAATTGGAAATTTCAAACTCCGCATGTTTTTTGATGATGCAGAGTTTTCTTTCGAATTGTACGAAACTTACAGAATATTTGGCAATGCGTAAAAGAAACATTGTATAAAATTTGAATTCAAAAATTTGAATATTACGGGAATTATGAGTATTTGTAGTAAATAATGTTTTACTGCGCATACGCGAAATGTAGTTCTATATACTGTCAACAGATGACGCCATCAAAAGCTACTCTAAATAAAACATAAGAAAAGTGCAGTTCGAGTTCGCGCCGTAAATTTTTCGTGAAAACGTCGGGATAAAATCATGAAACAAGTCTTTCGTATTAATATGTAATTTAATTACCAATCTCTTTAATGCAATATTTACACAGAGTAGTATAATGGTTACAGAATAGATAAATCACATGTTTATCGCATGTAGCAAGGGTCTGTGGTAGATTGTGATTTATCTAGTCTGTAACCATTATACTACTCTGTGTAAATGTTGTATTAAAGAGATTAATAATTAAATTACATACGAAGGACTTGTTTCATGATTTTATCCCGACGTTTCCACAAAAAATCTACGGCGCGGACCCGAACAACGCCTTTCTTATGTTTTCCTTATAGGTAAATCTGTGTTAAATGGCTTCAAAATAAGCAAGCGTTTTTTAAACCGAAACAAATGCTTTTGCTGTCTAGCCAGTGTTACAGTATGAAACTATAGGGTAAGGTTGCTCAAGTCGTACCACATCCTAAGTCGTACCTTTTCCATTCTGACTTTGTTTCGGCCGAATCAGCAGCCCTGACGTCAGTGCGATGTCTACTAGCACCAGCGAAGTTAATTCCATTATTTAGAACGGAGCTTCGAAGCGTTACAACCTAACCTCGAAGAAAAAATAAGTTTTCGGTAGTTTTCTTATAGTTTTCGCGCATATTTCCTAAGACGTAGAACAATACTATTATTAATAACGTGTGATTATTTCTTAGGGTATCATTCCGTGCCATTTGAATATTTGCTTTTATGCAGCAATGACGCTCTGGTCCAATTAATTCTTTTACGATGCTTACTTAAAATTTTGCTCTTGCTAGTGCTTAAGTCGTAGCAGAAACGAGGCTTAAATCGTGCCAATTACGCTTTAAGGATCTCTTGCACATATATAAGATACATCATTCATAGAAAAAGAATATTGGTTTATTTTTATTATGTAATGTGAATTGTTTATTTTTTCCAATTTTTAAACAGGGTCCATAAACGTAATGAAACGTACCGATAGTACTTAGTAGGTATGGGAAGAACCTACCAGTTTAAACCGAAAACCGGTTTTTTTTTCGGTTATTTTTTTGTCCCGGTTATAACCGGTTATTTATTTTAAATCCAATAACCGGGTTAAAAAACAGGCAAAATCAGGTATCAAAAGATAGGCTCGATTTTAGGTTCGAGTTATGAATTTTTGAATTTCATCATCTTAGACCAATCAACGGCCATCGCTTCCTCGAGGCGGACATTGAAATGGTCTAAAATAGTCATTGCCAGGCTTTCATAACTCGATTAGTTTTGGTCGCAGAAGAGTGGATCATTTTGTTTAAAATTTTAGTGTGCCAAAAATATTTTAATAAATAATATTAATAGGACCGTGGGGATGTATAAAAATTTAGACATGGTTATTTTTTATTATTATACATACAGACGCAAACAACACAAAATACGATTATTGACGTCGGTACTCTTTAATTTCTTTTTTTTTATTTGTCTACAATATTCACTACAATGCTTAAAAATTTGTCAACAATACTTACTTATTGTGTCAATTACTCATTTATTATTAGTACTTATTGTATTAATTACTTATTTATAATCTTTACTTATTACATTAATTATTTATTTATATTATTTGTTGTATTAATACTTACTTATTGTATATTATTATTCATAAAAAAATTGTCTACAAACGCTGTTTCTTTAAAAAAAAAAAAAAAACGAAAAACCGGTGTTTTTTTCAAAAACCAGTTACTTTGAGCGGTTTTAACCGCCAGGTTAAACCGGAGGTGAAAAAAAACCGGTTGT
>BGPR01003462.1:115356-130201 GCA_013235015.1 Araneus ventricosus
CGGGAAGATACATTTCGGGGAAAGAAGTTTTATCGAACTCTCTGCTATCTTCTTTATGAGACTCTGCTAAGTAATTCCTTGAACCGCCGCTGGTGGTGCTGTTGGCAAAAGTTAGTGTCTCCGAACCTTTTAAGCTGTCACTGTTTTTATCGTATTTTAAGAAGAATCTCCACAACCTCTTTTATCTCTGATAAATGATGCGGTCGAAACATGGGCTTTGTTAGGTGAACTTCGGAAATTTATGGAGTTGGCGAGTTGGAAAAACACTTTTAAGCATGTACAGTTCCAAGAAAAGCATGCCTTTTAGAGTTCCTAAATGGAAGGCACAAAATCAATTGCGAAAATGATTTCGTGCTTATTGTCGAAGAAAAATATTAGGTTGCTGACATGACAGGGACTATCTTACAGGAATTTCCTTTTGAATATTTTCGTGGAAAACACTGCTCTTCTTTCATGAAATACAGGGTAGTCATAAATTTTTGAACCCATTTCAAAAATTAATTTTAAAAAATCTAATCATGTTACAACTACGGGGTTTTTTTTAATGAGAGAGCAAACAAAAAAGTTTTATTCCAAATAGGTGGCGTACCTTTACGGCTTTCTAAATTTGATACAGCGAGAGATTTCCATACGCAATGGCTACCGATCAGCAGAACCCGATGCACGTTTTTTGGTTTCATTTTTCAATTTTTCTTGAATATCTCAAAAAATATTCAGTTTTCACACTTCATGTGAAATCAATAAATTAAAGAGCGTCAAATTCCCAACAAATAATTGCTTTTATTTTTCTTCTAGCTTTAAAAGTTTCGCATATAATGGCTCTCAAAACTGGGAGACGTCCAATAATTTACGACTCCCTAGACCACCGTAACGGCTTGTTACTTATCAGGGAAAAAATATTTTTTTAAATGCGCTCTCGTTTTTAAAAATCCATAGTTATAACATTATAAGTTTTTCATTAATTTTTTAAATGGGTTCAGTAATTTATAACCTCCCTGATATCAGAATATCTCATTTTCCTTAGAAGCACAAAAGATATTGTGCAATATTGTACGATATTGAACAATATTAGCAATATTGTAAAATATTGTACAATATCATATAATATTATATAATATCGAACAATATTGTATAATATCGGTCAACATGTTGTGCTACCTGAGTTACTGTCCGTTTTGCTTAGATGTGAAAATTGGCCTGATAGTTTTTCAGATAATTTACCTCTGAATAATACAAATATTTTTCTGAGACATCAGAGGAACAAAAACAAAATCGCGCAAAAAAATTCTAACTACGCCGTCAGCTTGAGACGCTTAGCACTGCCAAATCAGGTACTTGTGACACAAACCTAATCCGAACTTTTCTGGAAAAAAACCGATGGTATAGTTATTATAGTAATTCTAACCCTAGTTGGTCCGGCATAGCCAGCCAAGTTCATGAGGCGAAGATTCACGATAAAGGATAAGTAGGGCATCTTCTGTTGGTCAGAGCGATTTTGAAATCCCTGATATAGATGTCTGATTTTTCTCCAATGCATGAGGATAGGTTTCCTGCCAGACTTTCAGAGAATATTGGCCCACATTTGTGTTCCACTTGGAGGAAAAGGAGAAAAACCTCCATCAGGCAGAAATGCTTTGCAAAAACGCACATCCATCTACAATTTTTTTGAGAAGGTTAAAGTCAGAGAGTAAAACCCATAACATTCCTTTTATTTATGTCACTCAGCCATGCTAAGTCATACCTTAACCCACTAGGCCACTGATGGGCGTGGTTATCTTTCTTTTCCAGTGGACACTATTTCAAGAGGGTTATGGAATTATGAAATCATTATGAATTTTATTTGTGAAATTTCTATTCAATACTTTTGAAAATCACCTAAACTTTTTTTTCATTTCATAGCCAAAGCTGAAATGTACTTTGTCTTTTTTGAGGTCCCTCTAGAGGGCACCTCGAATATACGGATGAGAAGCCGCTAAATTGATAGGCGGGTTCTCGCTTCCCCGGAGGATACAATAATGGCTTTGGCTTGCCCTCTGACGGTGATAGCGTGTGCCTCCTTCGGGAGGGGTCGGGCCGTGGCCAGTAATGGCCGTTAGGACTCCGTCCTCAGCACTCGAGCTATTGCGGCGGCCGTCACTCAGATACATCGGACGGTCTCACCCAGGAGGCCCGGGTTCGATTCTAGGTGTCGGACGATTATTTTGGTTCGATCCCGGGTTTCGGCAAGTGTTCCGTAATCGCTTCGGCGGTACATGTACTAAAATTGGAACGATACTGTGATATTTGTTACAAAAATATTTAGTTAATTCTAAAGGTTTCTTTCTAAAACTTTTTAGTGTGGCAATACGATATTTGTCTTACGAGCGTTGCTTAGCAACGCAGGATAAAAGATGTTAGTTTTTTTTAAGAAAATAAATTGTATTGTAGAGAGACGGAAATGTAACTACTGGTGTATATAGTTCCAGCAAATGAACGGTTTTTGGTGAAAAATATGGTGAAATAAAAATGTTGTTTTTATACAAAGTCTGTTAATTCATCGTGCAATACAGAGAAGATACATCGGACGGAGAATTCTCCAAACCGAGCTGATAATGATATATAACCTATTTGAGTTGTGGTTTATTTGAAATCTTACTATACTGTTGCTGCAGCCCTCGTTTTAAAAATTCATTTTTATGCACATTTTCTTGTTGCTTAAACTTGTTGCATGGGGAAGTGTCAAACAATTTCTTAGTTTACATTTTTATAGACTGAAGCGAATAAATCCTACTTTTGAGAGCGTTTTATTATATAATTCTATTATAACTTTGCACATAAGCAGCAGTTCACTTTGATGAAAACTGCTGCTATTTCTCCTAAATAGCTGTTAAAAATAGTCTGTTAAATTTGCTTTATATGATGAAGGAGTAAAAATGTAAAATCATTAAAATTTTATCATAATAAAATTCAGGATATTACAGAAAAAAAATTCGAAATTATATTATGTAATTATCAGTTAAAAGAAATTAATTTTAAAATATCGTTTGGCTGAAAAAGAAATTAAATAAAAAATATCGTTTGGCATCATTCTTATCTGAAGGTAATAAAAATAGTTTGGCAACGATATTGTTTTTTTTTTTTGCTAACGTTGCCTAGCAACAAAACAGAATAATGAGATTGAAGATGAAATTCTATATGAGAAGACAGTGATGTAATGTTTCGTGATGTAAGTGTATGTGCTTGTTTTATATGTTTTGTGCTGTGGGAAACGTCCAATAATTGTATTATTTTTGATAAAGAAGTCTCCATGATTCTTCATATTATGCTGAAATACATCACAATACTTTTACGATTTTGTTTTGATCTACAGATTCAAAAAGTATAGTTTTTCTTTTCGTACTCTAATAGAAGCATACTTAAAAAACTTCTTTATTTTTATTATTTGCTAAGTTTTTTTCTTAATGTATATTATAATTTATTATGTAATATGTATTATGGAACAAAATAATATGGAATAATAAAAATATAATGGAATATTGTAAACAAATCTCCTAACAGATACTGCCTATCATGTGGAATCAATGTTTAATTAAAATTAATCGATTAACCTGAAATTGAGTTCCGAAAATATCTAAATATTGCATTGTCATCGCAAACACGAAACTGTACGAGATATCAGAATTTTTGAAAGTGAGGCAAAAATTTATTATAAAATTCCATTTTTACAAGCAAGAAATTTACAAACATCAAAGAAGTTAAGTTAATAAAAGCATGTCAAAAGAACAAATTTGATATCCTATTTTTATTTTCACTCACTCCCGGTGACGTAGCAAAGGTAAATGGCATTCTGTGCTATTTTTTTATTCCCCCCCCCCCATCAGATCTGGGTCCAAGAAGTGAAAGACACTCAAGAATAATTTAGAATGTAAGCATTTGGTATTTCATTAGAAATTTAAACATTGGATATTTCTCAAAAAATTATGCGTCTATCTCATAGTACTGAGAGCAGTAAATGAGGTATGCATTCTTATTTCGACTGCACTTTGACCATTGACGTAACAAGAATAAATGACGCTTCTTTTTCGCAAATTGCTAAATCACGGCTTCTTAACCACATGCGGGATCGTGTAGAAAAACACTGAGTTGCGAATATTCAAATCTATACGGGACTTTCTTTTCTCATATTCTTCAACATCTGTAAGTAAAACTAGTCAGGAAAATTATTTTGACCTAAAAAATTACAGTAAAATATTTTAATTGGTTTCTCTTATACAATCAAACCTGTTTATGCATGGTTTTTTTATGCGATCTCTAAATGACAGCACAAAAAATAATATTTTTTTAATGTGTTGTAAAAAATATTTTATAACGGGAAATACATAATTGCACTTTAGTTTAGATAGTATGCACTTGGTACATGGAACTATAATTCGGATACTTTGCTCTATAATTCGAATACATTGAACTATAATTCGAATACTTTGTACTATAATTCGAAAACTTTGCACTATAATTCTAATACTTTGCACTTGATACATGGAACATTAAATTGAATACTTTGCACTCAGAATCAAATTTGTATAACATAGTATCAAAAATTTTAAATTGGGCAGATTGCAAACTCAAAAAAGTAAAGAAAAATATAGAAATTACAAAAAAGTTTTTTACAAAAAATGAAAATAGGGTTCGTATTAATATTTGTCCCGTTTTCTCCCTAAACTCAGTCAGTAGAGACAGTTCAAGCAATTTTGATTTGTCATTATAATTTTAAAATGACTTGCGTCCAAATTTATCAATATATAAAAGAAGAAAATTGTAATATTAAGAAAGTAACATCAACTTTAAAATATGACTAGGCCAAAAAGAATTAGCCTTGCATCTATTTTATTATTCTACGTGTCAATTTTATTAGATTGATTAAAATTTATTGATTTTTTAACACAGTAAAATAAACCATTACTTATCCACTTTTCACATGTTTCATTTATTTAGCATTTAAGCGTCCCGCATGGCAACATTACAACCAATGCAATGATGCTGACTACAAAAACTTTGTTGAATTTATAGTGAAAGTGAAAACATCCGTTTTATAGTGGAAAGTAATTTATACAAGTGATAATATTTTTTCTTGAGTGTATCATATTTATTCAAAATTCAAACATTTTTTTCATGCTGAATATATTTAATTACAGCGGAATAATTTTATTTTTCGTGCGATATATTTGTTGTGAGTGCATATTATTTTTTATCAAAGTGAATTTGATCTGAATTAAACTGCAAATAATTATCACCCTTTTACAAACTACTTGTAAAGTTTGGGAATGCACTTTTTTTTATGTGGTTATTTTTTATGAGTGTAGTTATCATTAATTAAAACTTCGTTTGTTTGTTTGTTTGTTTGTTTTTCCCACCGGTTAATATGGGGTTGGAAATCTATTTTCCTACTGTAAGGAGTGACGAGTGGAAAAGTTCAAGAAGCTCTACGGGAAATCATTACAGAGAGCACTAGAAGTTAAATAGCATCCATGCATACAGTGCTGCTATCTAGTGGCTTCTTATCAAACCAAATTGACGGTCCTAAAGCGCCAATAAAACAGCATATTTAAAAAAATGTTGAGTCTGCCTGTTAATTACAAATCTTACTAGTTTTAATCTTTTCTGACTAAATATTATTATTATTGAAATATTTTTCAATCGTTTCTTTCAACATGCAATTCGAGAAATGATTTCAAATGCGAGCATATTCGAGGTACGGTATTGAAGTCTGGAAAAGATATTAATTAGAGCTACCTCCCTCTCTCCACCCTTGTTTACAAAAGAACACTTAGTTCTAAGACGCGGTAAGGTGCGCCGAGAGTCGACTGGTCTTAAGAGACAGGAAACACGATTGTTTCGTAAAATGTGTGTAAATAACTGTAATTAGATTTAATTAGAATCGAATAAAGTTAATTAGTTTAGTTCATTGAGCGCCGTTATTTCACGTGAAAGATATGCGGTATTTAGCAATTTAGTTCCCGTCCAAGTTTCGATTATCCAAACCAAAAGTACTTACGAAGGTTAAAACATTTATTTTTTGTACTATTAATCTCGTTTATTGCAGAAAACTCCCGCATTTATAGTGGATTGTGCATTATTTGCAGAATCATCACTTTTGATGAGATTATAGTTAAAATTAATATTTTGAAATTATATTTTATCTTAGCTTTATACTTTTATTTCATTTTTGGGTACAAATCACTTATCTTTGTTCAAATTTCTGAAGACTTCAAAAAATTATGTTTGGTTAATCATGTGGATAGAAATCCTTTTAAAGTGCACCAAAATTCCAGAACAGTGTGTGTCTGTGTGTGTGTGTGTGTCTCTCTCTCTCTCTGTGTCTCTGTGTGTGTGTCTCTCTGTGTGTGTGTCCTTGTGGGTGTGTGTCTCTGTGTGTGTGTCGCTCTCTGTGTGTGTGTCGCTCTCTGTGTGTGCCTCTCTCTTAGTGTGTCTCTCCCTCTCTCTCTGCGTCTCTCTGTGTGTGTCTCTCTCTGTGTGTGTGCTTCTCTGCCTCTCTGTGTGTCCCTCTCGCGTCTACTGATGCTCTTTGTGTGTGTTCTCTCTGTGTGTTCTCTGTTGTGTCTGCTCTCTCTGTGTGTCTCTCGTTGTGTGTGTGTGTCTCTCTCTGCGTCTGTGTGTGTGTCTCTCTCTCTCTCTCTGTGTCTCTGTGTGTGTGTGTGCTTATTGTTGTTATTGTATTTTGTGATTGTAGTGTTGTGTGTGTGTGTTGTGTGTGTCTGTGTGTGTGTGTCTCTCTGTGTGTGTGTGTGTCTTCTCTCTCTCGTGTAGTAGCTCTCTCTCAGTGCGTGTGTGTGTGTGTCTCTCTCTCTCTCTCTCTCTGTGTGTGTCTCTCTCTCTCTGTGTGTGTCTCTCTCTCTCTGTGTGTGAGTGTGTCGCTCTCTCTCTCTGTGTGTGTGTCTCTCTCAGTGCGTTTGTGTGTCTCTCTGTGTGTGTGTGTGTGTGTGTGTGTCTGTGTATGTGTGTGTCTGTGTGAAATCTAAAAATTAGAATTTTTGAAATTTTAATGTAATTATTATGTTAGTTTCGGTTCAGAAATTTTTAATTATTAGCCGAATAGGGATACATTTTTTCCAATTTTAAAAAAAAATGAAAAAGTTACCTCCGGAGAAGCTGAAAGATTCAAGCAAACACAAATATTACATTTAAAAAAAAAAACTTTCGAATGAAGTACATTTTTCTTTAGATGATTCTTAGAATTCGCTTTATCAGAAATAACGAATTAGGTTTTGTTTAAATACGTATTTTGTAATTCCAAACATGAAACCCCTTTAGAACGGCCTTCCCCTCAGAGGGGCCAATTTCCCTTTGAATGAAAGGTGGTCGCTGCAGAGAGATTTCACTGTATCATGTATTTTGTTATTTTTTCCAGTAATTTATGAAATTAAAAATATCTATTTTACGAAACTTTATAGTACATAAGCAAGTTTAGGATCTATGCCTCCTGCGAAATAGGCCCTGTTATAGCTCATCCGTTTCGCGATGGCGACTGTGAGGTAAGCATGACATGATACCAGACGAGTCTATTTTGATAAGTTAAGAGACCTAAATTCAGTATTATTTATTACAAGCCAATCACTTTCGCACAACCTGCTTTCCGTCTCAAACTTTTATCTCAACAAATGTACTAGTAGTCCAGTCAACGAAGGGTTTGTAAAAAACATTAAATCATATAGTTTTGAAATTGTTGCACCTGTTCGCGAGGGGCTCCTCTTGAACATACTAAAAGTCGTCGGTTGTGATTTCATCCCCCCTTTTTTAGTTTTTCATAAATATCTAGAAACTTAAGAGATCAAAGGTCATCCACTTTACGATGACCGCTGTAGAGAGGTTTCACTGTATTATATTTCTGCTATCCCGCAAAAAGAAATTTATCAGTGGTGATGTCCAATGTAAGGTGGATTCAGTCTTACCGCTTCATTCTGAATATCTGTTCACTAGGAGAAAAGAATATGGCTGCCCTTCTAGGAGAACACCTTTTTTTTGTCATGACCGAATTGGATCGGCAATTTTACTTAATTTTTAAACAGATTGAAACGAATTTTGGAATAAATATTCTTTGAAGTAGGGGATAACAGTCTTTGTTGCTAAAAATTCCTAAACCTCGTATCTCTCAGAGATACAATTCAAGAATCAAGAAGAATCTGTTCACTAGAATTCCATCAAGATAAGGCCTACACGTCGCGATTATAAAGCAGAGGCTTTCCATCATGCTGGAAGTAACATTTTTCATTCTCAAACATCTCTTAAACGCCTGAGATAGCGCATTCCTGTTTTAAGTTCAGGAAACCAGTCAGTCACTGCATTCTCGAAGGAAAAAAAAGAAAGGTTCTACCAATTTAAACGGTGTTCCACTGTCACTCGAGCATTATCGATAGCCCAGTAATTGTAATTATGATGATGAATTAACCATTTAATTTGTTGAAAAGTATTGTATTAATTTAAATAATAATAATTCTAAATGAATGAAAATAAATTGTTTTATTAATTAGTCTTTCATGAACTTTCTTATAATTAATAAAACAATACATTTATATTTATTAATCTGAGCTAGGAAACTTAGATGTATCTTATTAACTTTCACGTAATTGTTATGTAAAGGGTATACTATTTTTGGAACACCCTATACTATAGTGACAACTGGAGGAGTTCAGAGTTAAAGAGAACCAAGTCCACGTTCTGCCCATTTCGCACTAACACTGGCATGGTAGTGCAGATAGGCAAACCTGGAGTTTACGGTGCGCACTTGTTTCTCGCCAATCTTTCTTGGCGCAATTTCATTCGCCGTCGCCACATACTGTTTTGGATGTGCATCGAGCTTTTTATCGCTCTCTTGCGCATGTGTCACCTGAAAAGAAGAGATTGTGCACGCAATTCGAGTGTGCACCAAGCAAATTAACTTAAAAAACATCAGCTGCTTCGCTTTCAGCATAGCAGGAAATTAGTAGCTACGCTTTTTCATTGAATGATAGGAATCTAGGTTTTTTAAAAATTTCCGAAAACGAGAATTTCCGCACGCAGTGCCTGCTACATTTCAAGTGTGCACCAGGCAAATTTTTTAACTTAAAAAAAACATCAGCGGTTTCGCTTTCAGCATAGCGGAATACTCGTAGCTTCGCTTATTCATTGAGAAACGAAACACATGGAATAACATACACGGTACTGAACCGATATTCAAACCGAAGAATTCCAAACGAAGTTTTATTGAAATTCGAATGAATCGACCAATCACATCGAAGAGACGAACAAAACAGTCCAATCGAAACGAGGCGCAATATAGAGTGAAGAGCAAAACACCGATTAAAAGATTAATTTCCGCGCATGCGCGCATACCACTCGTTGAAAACATCATTGCGGAACCAAAACAAAAGTTCCCTATCTCCGTTCTTAGCGAAAAAGAGTTGGCGATCCTAACAGGAACTAAGCAAGTCGGCACCGTAGACTCCAGATTAATCCAGAAATGTTATATTTTCTGTGATATAAGTCTATAGTTCACTTTGTATCCACCAGGTCGCAAGAACAATTAGAAGTTATTTAAATGCAGCTGATCACTTTGAGATCTGTTCTCCCAGAAAAGAATTTGATGGACGTTGTTCACTTTAATTCTGAACCTTTCAATTAATAGAGAGGCAGGAAATAAGGATAGCGGTTATTGCGTAAATAACCGGTCTTCGGTTATTCAGGTTTTTTTCACCTCCGGTTTAACCTGGCGGCTATAACCGCTCAAAATAACCGGTTTTCGGGGGGTTTTATATGAAAAACAAACGCCCTTTGTAGACAAGATTTTTTATTATTAAGATTTTTATTCTGTTCAGAAAGACCCTTTCAGTCATCCGCCAACCAATAGACGTCTCGGGAAAGCGGTTGTCATTGATTGGTATAAGATGATAAAATTTAACGCTTCATAACTTCGTAAATTTTAGTCTAGTCGAGCCAATCTGCCGATTCGGTTTTTTTTACCCGGTTATTGGATTTTAAAAAAATAACCGGTTATAACCGAGACAAAAAAAATAACAGAAAAAAACGGTTTACCGAAACAAAAAAACCGGTAGGTTTTTCCTATCCCTAGCAGGAAGCTCACTTTACGGACTAAGGAGTCATGTCCTCCTTGCAAATGCTTCGTGCTGCCATCTATTGGGCAGAAACATATTCAAAACAGCATAATTTATGTCGATATTATCAACAAAAAAAATATTTTTTTGTTTTTTAACAGCTAAATTCAAATATATGCAGCATCTGAACTGCAAAATTTCGATTAAACAAGCTTTACCAGTTTTGGATGAACTTCATTATAGACTAGACGAATGCAACATATGAAAGCGCCAAAAAGTTCTGCAGAATTCGAAATTTGTTTCTGTTCTGATCAATTCTAGCAAGTATTATAGTTTCCGCGCGTAATCAAGAATCATGCGAAAGCGTGTGTAAAACTATAAATAATGTTATCCAGAAAACGACAAGCGATGCATCGAAGAAGATACTTTTATTTTCTCAAGACAGTGTAATGTCTGATTAAGAAAGAAGCAAATACATTTGCATGCGTAAATCAATCAAATATATCCATAAAAATATGAAAAGAGGCACATAGAAAAAAAATTGGTTGTGTTTTTCCCTCGGAAAACAAAAACGAATGAATTTAAAGCAATCTTTTCGGATTTCTTTAAATTCATTTTAATGCTAACTTCAGGGCCAGATTTTCGAATAGGCAAAACAGGCAACTGCTTAGGGACCCCTTGATGGCTCCTGAATTTTTTTAATTATTTTTAAAGTTATTTAATTCTGTGCCTCCATTTATTTTTCAAGAGCCCTGTACTCGATCTTATTCAAACTAAAATCGACTATCACTTAAATTTCAGAATATTATTCTCATGATTTTTTTTCATGTTTTTCAAATTTGTTTGAAACCCAGTGGAGTCCAGTTTGCTTTGCAGCTGGCTGCCTGACTCAACAGTCCTGACAAATTTTGTATTCAAGTATTTAGGTAGTGTAAAAAAAAAGTTTTATTATTTTTTACCGTTTTTTAAATTATTTTTAAATTTAAATTTTACATTTCTTTTTACTTGCGACGTCCTGAAATCAACTGTCTTGAAGGTGACCCGCAAATTAAATATTTTGTCATTTCAGTTTGTCTTAATATTTGTGATTTTAAAACTACTTGTATAGAGATTAAACGTAAAATCAATAAAAACTATTTGCTTTTGGAAGTTGGGATAGAAAATGGGGACACCGAAGCTTGTATTGCCTATAGGCCCCTACAATACTGAATCGACCCTGGCTAATTTGTATTGATATGCGTTTTAATGATAAGAATAACAGTTTTAGTTTAGTTATATTAACGTCCCGTTTTGGAGCAATACGAGGACTATTTTGGGACTGGCCTCGTAATTTTTAACCGCGTTCGGATGATGGGAACGACATTTGATCTGCCAAACTTCCGCGCCACACCAACGAGAGGAATTTTGACTCACGCCGTCGGATTTAGCGTACACTAAGCCCAAATACACGGCGGATCGTCAATGGAATCGGTTTCGAAGCTGAAACTTTACCACTAGTCCACTGTGACCCAAAAATAGCAGTTTACAATGCAGCAGTTTTATGCGATGTGCACAAAGTTCTGATGACTACAATCGGGCTCAGTTATGAAATTGAAAAGCAGCTACCAAACGTTTTGATATTGTTACGAGTCTTTAAAACCGTTTTCTCTGCACCGTTAGTCTTGTGGTTGTAAAGAGAGTTTTACAGATACTCTTAATGGTTGGCAGCCTGACCCCCAATCTTGGGGATAAACTTGACGATAATTTAGCGACTGGTGACAAAAATGAAGGTTCCAAAAAATTCAAAAATTATGGTTCTATCTCTAATAGGAACCGATATCTGGATTTTTCTAGAGAATTCCATGTTATGTCATGCCCTGTCGGAAAGCTATAAATAGCGGAGGAGCTCAAACGAGTGAATAATCTCTTTGGAGTTCTGTTGGCAGTGTGAATTGGTCAACTGTTAGACGCTGAAAGCTGCTGATATTGCTGTTGCTGTTATTATTAGTTATTTACTGTCTGCTTGTGTCGCAAATTTGAGTAAGTACTGTTTTTCTTTCTACCCTTGCTTCGTGTTTTCTGGAATATTCGTTGAATAAAGAGTCGTTCTCCATTATCATACTTGTTGGACTGATTTCACAGTGCACCCACCGGTTGATTTTCGTAACAATATATTGCTGTTTTTTTGCACGACATTACGAAAAAATTCAAAAGCTGCATTTTTCCTAAATTAATTATTGCGTTATAAGTAGTCTGCTGTGCATCGGATTGGAGTAGGCTGCATTTTGAACACTTCGTCACAGTTTGCTATAATGAATCCAAAATCACAGTTGGAATTCCATTTGCATCACCGTTACCAATTTATGTTTCATATTCTTAAAGAGTTACCCGAATTATCAATGGCATCAAATAAGAAAGGGAAAATCAAAAGAATTTCACATTTTCTCCTATAACTCAGAATTTATTTTCTCTTTCTTTGTTATTTTTAAAGATTTTATCTTCTTATATCTATTTATAGATATATTTAGCTTTCCTGTACGATCATAAAATGTTATTATTGTTGGTGTCTTTCTCAGAGGTCTGAACTACTGGAATATAATTGGAGAGAAAAATCTTACAGATTACAGTCATAAAGATGTTTTATTTTCATTCAAATATATGAGATTCTTTGTTGAAGATTTTAGAAAAAAATATAAATCCTCAATTATAAATCTTCTTGATATCAAGGTTCAATAGCTTTTTAAAGAAGAAATTTGAGAAAATGTTAAGAATATTAGATGTGTTTTCTACTGGAGCATATTTTTTTATCACAAATAAAATAATAAACATATGAAAATGAAACCACTTTAATTTAGATGTGAAATTATTATTTGCAAACCAAAAATTGTATGCATGCTACGATATTATGCACTTCAATTATCTATGATGAATTTCTCCTCCCCTCCTAATTTTTTAGCTTTTTGAATACTAAATATAAAAATACCCTTTTATGATATTTGAACGTATTTACATATTTTTAAGGGTAACGTTTTATTTTTGTAATAATACAATGCACCGTTTCTTATTTTTTTAATAATTATTTGTTTTCCGATTATCTTAATCTCCTTTTTACTTTATCATATACGAAACATGGGACCACACTGGCCTAGTGGTAAGGTATCGGCTTCGGGGCCGGAGGGTTCCAGGTTCGAAACCCATTCCACTAAAGATCGGCCGTGTATGTGGGCCTATTGAACGCTAAATCATACAGGTAAGGGGCGAAACGTCCGCCTGTTGGTGTGGTGCGGAAGTTTGAAGAGGGGCTGCCAGTCAGGTATCATAGCCCTCGTGTTACTTCAAAACGGGACTAACGTAATAAAAAATATAATCTGACAATATATGTGGGATTCTGCTCAAGGAACAAAATACCCACGGAAAAGGGTTACCTATTCTGTCAACAGAGGAATTTAGAAAGGTTACATCACGGCTGCCTGTGGTGTGATGCAGCTCGCTCTCGGTGTGAAGTAAAGTTTTGTTCGGGAAAAAGATGGCGCTGCTTGCAGCAGAACTATGGTTCCATCTATCGCCAAACAAATTAATCTAGCTCGTACATTTTCTTACAGTGATTTAATTATACTTTACGGGTAATATCCTATACATATAACTAAAGTATACAAACAGAAACTATTATTATCATTAAAAAAATTCGACTTCCAAGTTTCGATGTATCTCAACTTATTAAAACTCCCCCAGTTTGAAAAGAACGAAATTTAGAAATATGTATGTCTGTCTGTGTAGTTGCAAGCACGATAACTCCAAAACATAACTAGCTAGATAGATGAAATGTATTATATAATCCTTACGCCAAAATTTTATATCTGTATCAAAATTTGGAAAAAAATGCATCAAAGGGAAGCCTGTCTGTTTGTCTATATTTTTGTATCTGAATAGGTTAGCTCAAAAACGCAACGAACTGTATGGATGAAATATGGTGCATGTCTTTATTGCCAGAATATTATATCTATCATGCAGTCATTAAATATCGACTTCAAAGTCCTTTATATATACAATGATCCCCTTTTCACTTCTGGAATACCTGAAAATGTCGAGATCAACAAACAACTAAGAGATCCATGCACCAAAAAAGAATTACCGGCTTTAATTAATGACAAGGGAATTAAAACTGTCGAAGCTTATTCAATAAGTGAAAACGTCAATTTTTTTCACAGACGGTTCTTTCGTTGGAACTCTCTCAAATGCTGGGTCCGGGGTTCACCTCATTTTAGCAGATAGTAAAATACACCAGCGAAAGAGGGGAGACGGTAAAACCGCCTCGAATGTCCATACCATAACATCCTTTTTGATGAAAATGCAGTGGCGAAATATAGACTGAGGGAGCCATCTATTAAGAAGACTTTTCAAATCTGCGACATCAATGAAAATAGAAACATAACGAAGACAATTGCAAGACTGAGAACGGCTAAAGATGAATGATGTATGAATGAATGATGTATGTTTGAATGCCCTGCTATCCTGAGGGCGTGGCAGGATGTCTGCTTCTCCCCAGAGGAGGAGTTGTACTCCGACAAGATCGTACAGATTGCTCAGACTGTTCTTTATATTCATGGTTTTTTTTTTTTATTTGACTGATTCTATGGACATGAACACAACATCATCATCATTAAATCTGTGCCAGATTTTAGATCTAATCCGCCAGTAGGTTGGCTGTCTGTCGGTCTGAGTGATTCGTGAGTAAACGAACGCGATAATAATAATAATAAAAGAGCAAGCTCGATAAATGA